>SNVD02002881.1:0-10108 GCA_013180625.2 Boswellia sacra | reverse complement strand
GCTGGCGTGGTGGGCGCGCTCGCTGCAGCAGTAATAGAAGTCGTCGTCCTCGGTGGCGTCGCAGTCGGCGCCCGACGACTGCAGCTCGCCGTGCCTGCCGACGCCGGCCAACCTCGACTTCCGGTCGGACATTTCCGCCGCTCGTGTGGCGCCCCTCGGGCTTCCGCTCACCTGGGGCGAGCGGCGCGCCTCGGGCAGACTCAAGAACTGGCGTTTGGCAGTGACGCGCGCGCCGCCGCTGGTGTTGGCGACCGGAAGTGCGCCCGTCGAAGTGTAGGACTGGAAGGACTCGTAGCCGCGGTCGACCGAGGTCGTGGGCGAGACGGTCTTGTTGGAGGCGGCCGCTGTGGCCAGGAGCCCGGTCTTGAGTCGCGCGACGCCAGACTGGGCGCCGCCGAGTGGGGGCGGCGGCGGCGGTGTGGGCGGGGCCTCGTGTCGGGGCGCGGCCGGCAGGCGGTCGTCGGGTCGAGCTCCGCCCACCAGTGGTGGCGACCTGGGCGCCTGCTCGTGGGCCTGGCGTCGCAGGCGCACGTGGACGGGGTTCTCGGGCTGCAGTTGGCGTGCGGTGGGCGAGCCCGAGTGGCGGTCGGCCAGGTGCTGGGCCAGCTGCGCGCTTGCCTGAACGCGCGACGGTGGCGGCGGCGGCAGCGGGGGCGGCGCAGGTGGACTCGTGCGGGCGGATTGGGCCACCGGCGACTTCCGGTCGCCCGACGTCGGCCTCGCCTTGGGCAGTCCCACATGGGCGGCGCTGGAGGCGCTGCTCAACAGGATGGACGAGTTGAGGGAGGAGGCGTCACATCCGGTCGACTGGCGCGCGGCCACGGCGGCGTTGATCTTGTCCGAGAGCGACGACGAGCGCGACACCAGCGACACGAGCGACGAGTTCGAGTGGTGCGCCTGCTCGAGCGCCGCCACCGCTGGCGGATTCTTCACGCTGATCGAGACCACCGCCGCGCCGGAAGTGGGCGGCTCCGAGTGGCTCTGAGCTCTGTGCGCGTGGCTGGCGCCCAGGAAGGTGCTGATCGAGGTGCCCGGCTGGGCGTAGTGGTCGAGATTCTTTTGGGCGCTGTGCTTCGGGCGAGTGTTCTGGAGCAGCTCGGCGTTGTCGCGGAACTGCGCGCTCGCCTCGAACTGGCGGTCGCGCAGATCTTCGAAGGCCACCACGTCCGAGTCGAGCGGGCGCACTGTCACGCCCCCCAGCATGTCGGCGGCGCTGCCCGCGGCCACGTCAATCTGGCCGCCGCCGCCGCCGCTGCAAGTCATTCGGTTCAGGCGCACTCTCAGGTGATTGAAGAGGTTCTGGTGGTGCTGTTGCTGGGCGAACGCCTTCGACTTGCTGTGGCGCTTGCACTGGACCCTTGTTTCCGGTCAGGTGGCTGCGACATGGCTCTCACAATGGAGCCCGCGCTCACCACTTGGCCACGCCGACCCGTGAGAGCAGGCGACTCTGAGGCCTCGTCCGAGCCCTTAGAGGCGGTGTCCCTTTGAGGCTGGCCCACAAAGGCCGAGTACTGGTCCAGACGAGCCAGCGAACCACTCGTCATGCGGGCGGCGTCGTCGCCCGCATACCGATCCAAAGAGTCGGCGGGCTTCTGTTGTGCGAACAGCGAGCCCAGCTGTCCGAGCGACAGCCGGCGCGGCCAGAGCGCAGAGGTCGCCGCCGAGTCGCCGTAATGCGGGCCAGGGCCGGAAGTGCGCGCGCCAGCGGCACTCACGTGCGTCAGAGACGCCCGGTACCTGTAGATGAGAGTGGCCACGAGCGCCAGCACGGCCAAGTGGAGCACCAGGGCGGTGGCCAGATTGATCCAGTGGGCGGCGCCCGGGGGCTCGTTCGTCGAGACGCCCGAGCTCAGGCCCAGCCGCTCGGCCCAGATTTGCCAGCCGGACCGAGAGGCAGCCTGGTGTTCGCGCTCGAGGCGGGCGGCGCGCTGGCGCTCGCGCTGCTCGGCCGCCTCCTGGACCTGCTGGTTGTAGAGCTCAATGGCGGCGGGCATGGCGACGAACTTGGCGCCCTCGTCGTCTACTACCAGCAGACTGGGTGGTTGGAACTTGTGGTTGGCGTTCGCGCTGGGCTCGAGCGCCTGCTGCGGCCTCGTCGAGCTGAGGCTGACATTCAGGCCGATGCGCGTGCTGGCCGAAGTGTCGAGCGACTCGGCGGCGGCGACCGACGCGAGCGAGCCCACAGTGTTGTTGGCGCTGATGAGGGGGCGGGCCTCGAGCTCAGCAGACTGCCTATGATGTCGGCGTTGATGTGGACGAAGCTGCGCCCGTTCGCCGACGGAATCATCATCACCTGTCCAGGCCCGGGACCGCTTCCGGTTTGGTACGAGGTGCTGTTGGCCAGGTGCACGGGATGCGGCACGAGCCCGGGCGAGCTCGAGTCGGGCGCGGGCTCGGGTGGCGGCGGCGCCAGCTGGTGGTGGGCGCGCTGGATGATGAAGTTGTCGATGCTGAGGATTGTGATCACCACCAGGGCCGTGGAGTGGCGCGACTCTGGGCGGCCGTCATCGGTGGCGTGCACCTTGAGGCGCACGCGGCCCAGCTGCTGGAACTCGGCCAACAGGTAGTTGAGGTAGTTGCGGTCGAGCGAGTCTTGGTCGGTGTGCGAGCGGCGCGTGGCCGAGGCGAAGGCGCGACTCAGTTGCATGAACCTGGACGTGGACGGCGACGGCGACGAGGCCGACGGAGACTCGCCCGAGCTCGACGACTGGTCGCCGCTCGCCGGACGCAAGTCGGCGCTGCTCGAGCTCAGATTCACGAGCGGCAAATAGAGGCGCCCGTCCTGAGTGAGTCGGAAGAGGTGCGCCTTGGAGCCGGTTAGCGAGAGAGCCACCCGGTCGCCGTGGTCGCGGTCGGCGCAGTACACCTGGCCGAGTCGCATGGCCCGGAAGTGGGGCTCCTCGGTCGAGGGCTCGTCGGCGGACCCGTCGTCGTCGTCGGTGGTGGCGCCCAGCCGGCGCCGGAAGTTGAGGTGGGCCGCCCCTTGAGCGTTGGGCGTGGCGGTGGTTTCGGGCGAGTCGGCGGGAGGCTCGAAGTTGGCGATCAGGTCGCTCACGGACAGCTGGAAGTGGTACTGGTCGTGCGAGCACTCGGGCGCGAACTCGTTGTGGGCCAGCACGTTCACGGTGACGCGCGCCAGGTCGCAGCTCAGTCGCGGCAGTGCACTTCCGGCGCCGCTCCCGTCCAAGGGCTGGTCGTGCGGGTAGTTGTCGAGCCGGGTGGCGAGCACGCGCACGCTGAGCTGGCGGTAGAGCTCGAAGTCGAGCTGCTTGGCGAGCGTCAGCCGGCCCGACTGGGCGTCGAGCGCGAAGTAGGCGCGCTCGTTATCGAGCAGCTGATACGCCACGCCCGGCGCTACGCCCGCGGCGCCCACCTGCAGCACCGTGGCGCCCGCCTGGGCGCTCTCGGACATCTCCACCGTGTAGCTGGGCTGGCCCACGAAGTGGAGCTTGCCCTCGTGGGCGTGGTCCTGCCGACTCGCCGCCCGCCGCCGCCGCCGCCGCCGCGGCCCCCGACGTGGCCGAGCTGTCGTTGGCGAGGGCGCGGGTCGAGGAGGCGTGGCGATCGCCTAGGAGGGGCGTGGCTGCGGGCCTGACGTTCACGGGGGCGAGCGAGAAGCGGGCCGGGTTGTCGAGCTGAGAGGCGCGCACGAGCAGACAGAAGGGCTGGTGGGCGGCGGCGGCGAGCAGCTGCTCGGGCAGAGACTTCTTGAGGCGCAGCTGGCCGAGGTCGGGGTCGAGCTCGAAGTGGATTGAGTGCTCGGTCTTGAGGTGGAAGTGGAAGGCGAGAGGTGCGTTGAGGGCGGCGTCGCCGTCGCGGGCGGCCAGCCGGCGGGGCGCCGTGTCGAGCAGCTCGCCGGGCCGATTGGTGCGCAGCTGGGCGGCGTAGTGGTCGTCAACGAAGACCGGGTTCAGGTCGTCCTGGTCGGCGAGGTTGACGTGGAGCGAGGTGACGGCCCAGTTGGCCGGCTCGCCCTGGTCGCGGGCCATCACCTTGAGCGTGAGCTTGGGGGCGCTCTCGAAGTCGAGCAGGCGCGAGTCCTTGACGACCAGCGAGCGCGCGTCCAGCGGATTGAGGAAGCCGAAGGAGTCGGACCAGAGGCTGCCCGCGAGCAGCGCGTACTCGATGGTCGACAGCGGGCCCGGCTGGTCGTTGTCCACGGCCACGATCTCGTTGGCCAGCAGAGGGGCGCCCGGGGCGGCGCTCTCGTTCAGCTCCACGATGTAGGGCGCCCCGATGAAGTGGGGCCAGTTGTCGTTCTCGTCCGTCACGATCAGGTGCACAGGTATGAGGATGGAGCTGTGCGCGGCGCCCGCCGCCCGTCGGCTCTGGCTGGCGTTGAGCGCGCCCGCCGACTGCTCGGGGCGCAGCTGGCACTTGATGTGGACAGTGAGCGAGGCGCCGCCGGCGAGCTGGGCGCCGGCGGGCTGCGCGGCGCCCGCCAGCTGGAGGTAGCGCTCGAGGTGCTCGCGGTCGAGCTTCTTGGCCAGCACGAGTCGCTTGGTGTCGGCGTCGATGGAGAGCGGCGGCATGAGGTCGATGAGGTTGCCCAGGTTGCCCAGATTGCGGCGCCCGTCGGGCTGCGTGTGGCGGCGCCTCTGCGCCTGCGCCTGCGGGAGCTGCGCAGGGCCGGCGGGCATCCTGATTGAGAGCTCAATGTTGCCCGCACGCGACGAGTCGCCGTTGATCTGCGCGCCCGTTGGGTGGCGCCGAGCGGCGGGGGGGACAAGTTTGAATGATTAGCGGAATTGTTCCAATTAATCTTGGCGTCGTCGCGAGCAGAATATTAATGGGCAGTCGGTCGGTGACATGTTTGCAACAAATCATCTGAGAGGAGAGATCTATTTGCTCGGTCGCGATGTCTGGCCACGGCCGCGGCGGCCCGCAGCCAATCATTAGGCCGAAACTCGAGGCGCTCGCTCGAGTTAACTGGGGGGGGGGGGGGCGCAGGACGGACTAATAATTTGCGCAATAACAATAATAGCCCCGAATGATTCCAGTTTAGCCTCGGGACTCGCGCCACGACCGCCGCCGCCGCCACGACCGCCGCCGCCGCCGGAAACCGCGCCGGGACACTCGCGACTTGTGCGGGTCAGCCGGCCGATTGAGCGCTGGGCTTGCCAGTCGAGTCGGCGGCGAGCGCTGGCTCGATCGGCCCGTTTGCAAATTATCATCTCGGTCGTCGGCGGCGGCGGCGGCGGCGGCGGCGGCGGCGGCGGCGGCGAACGGGGGCAGTGAGAAGCGCAAGCTCGAGCGCGACGGCGAACATGTGCAAGTGGCCGAGAGTCGGCTCCGAGTTGCGCAATGAAAAATCGAGAGAATAAATTGGAAGCGGCGCCGAGCCGCAGGTTATCTGCGCGGCGCCATCGCTAGAGCCCTGTGGCCGAGGCGCGCAATCAGTAGGCCGATCCCCTGGCTTCCGTTTGGGATGCAAATTATTATTGACACGCACAAGCCCGCGAGCGCGTGCGCGCAAACAAGTGCGCGATGCAGCGCACACACTCGCTGGCCAGATGACTGCGGCTGCAACAAGTCCGCTCGCCGATGGAAATTAGTCTCGATCGGCGCGGCCGCGCCGCCGATCAAGATGAAGTCATAACATTCGCCGCTTGTTTCAGTCGTGCGCCGGCCACACCCATCGGGCGACTGGCCGCCGTCGCCGTCGCCGCCGCCGCCGCTGCGATGAAGCGACGACTGCGGCGAAAGTGGACTGTGTGTGCAGTTCGGACTGGCAACGAGCGAACTGCGGCGCGCGCTGCAGTCGGCCGCCTGCAAACAATGGCTTCACGTGCGCCGCTATGCGGCCGCCGCCGCCGCCGCCTCGGGCCGCGCCCTCGCTCGGCGAGCTCGCGAATCAATCTCCGCGGCGCTCATGTTGCTCGACTTGTCGGCCTTGTTGTCGTTGTGGCGGCCGCGTTACGCAATTGTTGTGGTGTGTGTGCACTTGTGTGTGGCCAGATTAATTCGATCTGGCGCGCGAGCCCGCCCGAGTTGCGCAACTCGGCGCCGTCGACCAGGCGCGCTTCAATTTGGCACGCGACGCAGCGGCCGGCCAGAAGCCGGTGGAGTGGACGCAATCATCGTGTCGGTGTCCCGATGAGCGCGGGCGTGCGCACGGCCGCCGGATTCTTATCTCGAGCGGCGCTTGCTCGCTGGTCGGCGCGCAAACGAGAGCAACTCGTCGAGCCCGCGCTCACCTGTGCGCGCCGAGATAAGATCGCACACAATCTGATTTCTTTCATCCGCCGCCGCCGCCGCCGACCGGTGGCAACAGCGCCAACAGTGGCAACAGCAAAAACGGGATTTTCGCCGCCGCCGCCGCCGCCGTCGCTGTGGCCGCCGGAAACGGGCAAGCCAAATTTGGAGTGACACGAGCACGCGCCGCACGACGGTCCAGAGACCAACGCCAACGGCGGCGGCGACAACACCGACATCGGTGGCCATAATTGACCCGCCCAGCCTCGGCGCGAGTGCACCACACACACACAAACCCTCGGCCATCAGCCGGGCGCAGGGCGCGTCGAATCGGAGCGGCGCGCAAAAAGTGCGCCCGCTCGGTCGCGTCTTGCGGTCGCGGCCAATTGAGCAGCGAGTCGGCGCGCCACTTGGCAAGGTCGCCGCCAGCTGCAGCGAGCCGCTCGTTAGGGCCGCTCTTTGATCCGGCCGCTCGCTCGGCGCCTGATGGCCACTTCAAAGCTGGCGAGCCGCACAAGTCAGCGCTCGCACTCGAGTCCAGTGCGCTCGAGTGCGCTCGAGTGCGCTCGCTCGCCCACTTGACTTCTCGTCGGCGCGTCAACGAGATTCGCTCGATTACTCGCCCAACCGCCGCCGCCGCCGCCGCCGCCACGACAATCCGCCGCGAGTGGGCGTGAAGCAGGCCCGCCCACTCGGCCGAGCTCGCGCCCAGCGGCCGCCCAGTGGAGCCGCGCCGCCCGCGACTGGGGCGCTCTTCCGGCGCCAACGGATCGCTTGGGGCGCAATGGAAATGATGGCGGCGCGAGCTGTGCGCGAGCTGTGCGCGAGCGACAGCAAACAGAAGCCGGCGCCAGCGCACTAATTGAATGAGCGCGCCCACACTGGAGCTCGCCGGGCGCGCCCGTCGGACTGGCGGCCGCGCAGAGTCGTGACTCTCTCAAGCCACTCGCACTCGCCGGCGTCGTCGCTCGTTCGGTGGCAGTTAATAATATTAGTCGCATATTATTTAGTCATCAGCGAGCGCTGGTATTTGCAAATGATCGGCTCGACGAGTCCATTAGCGAGCGGCCGACGTATGCAAATGCGGGCAAGTGCACGACGCCGCCGCCGCCGCCGACGTGTTTGCGCCGCTCGCCGACCGCCGCCGGCCACTCGCACTCGCACTCGCGCGGGCTGACTCTCACCTGCGGCCCGCCGCCGAGCGAGAGCGCACAGGTGCGAGTCTAGCGCGCCGGCGGCGGCGGCGCGTCGCTCACTCAGTCACTTTTATTGCCATTAGCAGGCGCTAGCTCGACAAGTGGCCAAAGTGTCGGGCCGATTGTTTTCCATATGCGCGCCGGCGGGTTTGCATTTGCATTATTCGGACGTGGCCCAAAATCGGCGGCCACACTTCGGAGATCGCCAGCCGTCGACAACCAGACGCCGGCCAGAAGCCAGAGGTCAGAGTGCTCGTCGCGAGCGCCGAGGTTTTGGGCGGCTGGCGCAGCTCACCTGTTGCGCGGCGACGAGCTCAGAGTGGCGCCTAATTTGCATGCGCGAACGCGCCGAGCTCATAATCGATATCACTGGCGCGGGCGGCGGCCAAATATTTTCACTGGCGTGAAATCGGCGGCGCAGACGAGAACAAAGTTGGCCCAGCGGAGACGCCGACCTTTGGCCGGGCCTGTGGGCGGCCGTCGCGGCCGCGAACAGCTGGAGGTCGGCCGAGGGCTCGAGTGGAGTCGAGCCGAGACGAGTCGGCTCGCGAGGCCAGTCGAGTCGAGTCGAGTCGAGTCGAGTCGAGCTGAGTCGAGTCGTCTGGCTGAGTGGAGCAATTCGCGCGCGCGCGAGCTCAGAGCCACGAAAACAATCGGCGCCCGTGCGCTCAATCATTGGATTACGGGCGCCGGATAACAATCGGCCGCCGCTGCGGGCGCGCAAATTGAAACAGACGCCCGTCGGCCGGAAACAATCGGCGCACGAGACGACGAGATTGCGGCCGGCGAGCGAGTGAAAGCGACCGATGGGCCGGCTCGTGGGCGCTCGAGTGGCCAACTGTTGGCGCCTCGAGCGCGCAAAGAGCGGCCGCCCGAAAGAGTTGCGCAACTTGTGCGCCAGAGCCCAGGCCGACCTACTGGGCGCCCTCGAGTCGAGTTGATGAGCGCGCGCTTTTTAATTGCCGGCCGCCTCTCGCCGGCGCCCTATTGAGCTGTCAATTTGCTGGGCGCGCACACTCGCGCGCCCACCAATCCTCCAGAGCTCGTCCCTTTCATCTCGATTGTTCGAGGCCAGCGAGCCGGCCGTCTAATTGATACACTTAATCAATCACTGGCCTGCGCCTCCGCTCGACAATAAGGCGCTCTTGAAGAGGTCGTAAAAATGGATTGCAGCAGGCAAATTTGCGCCTTCTCCAATGCGCCGCAAAAAGCTCGTCGGGGGCGATTGATTTCCGAGAGCTTGTTGATTGCGCCGAGAGTTTCTCGCGTGCGCCTCGACAAAGGGACAGGTGCGCTCAGGTGCGCACAGGTGCGGCCCTGAGAGCGGCGCTGTCGCGAGCCGAGACTCTCAGGTGCGCGCGCGCGGACAGTCTCGGACTCGAGACCAAGAAACGTCGGCCTTGCCAACAAATTTCTGCGCCCGTCGCGCTAACTGATCGGCGGCGGCGGCGCGGCGGCGGCGGCGGCGCAAAAATGCGAGATGACAGGCGCCAGACACGACGCTCGGCCGCAGTTTGAGCGCGGCGAGCTCACAAGACGACATCGGCAGCCGATTGACCGTCACCTTTGCGCGTCGCCCGACTTTGGGCAAAGTTCGCCCAGTTCGCCCAGTTCGCCCAGTTCGCCCGCAGCTTCGGGCGAGTCTGGCGAGCGAGTGGAGGAGAAGAATCGACGGCGCCGACGAGAGAGCGCTCGCCTCGAGCAAAGTGCGGCCGAGAAACTGGCAAACTGGACGCCGACTGCTAACGGGGACGCGCGCTCGTGGATTACGTGCGCGCGCGCGACGAGTTCCACTGATTGAGTTTGTGTTTGTGTTCTCGTTCGCATTCGGACGTTTGCGAGCGTCGTCGAGTTTGTTGGCGTCGTCGTCGTCGTCGTCGTCGTCGTTGTTCTCGTGGCGCTCATTTGAATAGCTAAATGTCGATCGCGACGCGTCGGCGGCGAAAAGAAACGCGCGCGCGCCGCACGACAAGTGGCCGAGGAAGCCATTGTGGACTTTCGATTGCGGCGCGCGAGTTTCACGCCGACCGGCCGCCTCGAGCGCATAATGAGCGCCGCGTCCGCTGCAATTAAACTGCTTTAATTGCATCGTTTGGCCGCGGCGTCCGCGGGGATCAGCGGGCCGCAGGTGAATCCTTTTCGTTCCATCTCAGCTCGAGGCCGCGCTCGCACAAGTGATGATTGAGATTAGTGTGATCTAAGCTACAGACTCGCTCGCCGGCGGCGCTCGAGAGTCTGCAAAACACAAAACAACTGCGCGCGCCCCATCACTGCTAATTGCTCGCGAGAAGCCGCGCGCTCGGCCGCCTCGGCCGGGCGAAACTCGGCCGGCGTCGCGCCGACACGAAGGCGCCGACGCGACCATTAGCCCATTCCGGCCACCTCGGGGGCCGCCTGGGGCGGCGCGCACCAATGGGCCATAGACGAGCGGCGCCCGGGGCGTGGCGAGCGCCAGCCAGTCCAGCTGTCCGAACCGCGACCGTGCAGCTGGCGAGTGTACGATCGCACGAGCTAGTGTTGTACGACCGGGCGGCAAGTTGGCGGCGATTGCAAAGTGCTCTGGGCGAGCGACACACGCGCGGCGCCGCCACTTTCGGTGGTCTTTGATTTACGCGTCGCCGATGCAAATGAGCTGGACACGGCCGCGCGCCGCCTTGGCGAGCCGTGTTAATTAAGCGCGCGCCGCTCGGCCGGCATTAGACTCGCGCGACACTCGA
>SNVD02002877.1:0-10101 GCA_013180625.2 Boswellia sacra | reverse complement strand
TGCTGAAAGAATGTGATTGCATATCAACAAAGCATGAATCTGATGCAATTAAGGAGTAGATTACACGCATATATAATCGAAAGCCCAAAATGTAAGTTCTGAAAGCAAATTGTAAGCAAAGAATTTTGCTTTTAATCATTGCTTTACGTTGTTAGGGGAACACATTAATAACTCAAAGAACAAGCTAGCTTTTGCTTTGTACTTTATTCCTTGTTCCAGGTTGCAAGCTAAATCATCAAATGTACATCTCATGACTCCAAAACCATAAAAAAAAAGGAAGGAGTATCCAATTGGTATGTGGTGACCTTTTTTTAAAAAAAATAAGTTATATGTTCTCATATTACAATTTCTAGTTATAATTTTAATTGAATAAGACAGCTGGAAAAAACTATGCTTTTGCAGAAAAAACTTAAGTGCATATCGACATAAAGCAATATTCTGGTGCGAAGTCCAAAAAGCAAATTATTGTAATGAAAGGATTTTGGCTTTGAATGCCTATTCATCACTCAAAGGCTAAGCTTAAGTATTGCTTCATCCTCCACATATTCCTTTATATAAAATGAGACATTGTAATCGTTGCATAAATTTAGGTAATCATTTTCTGAAATGGATGTGTGTATATATATATATATATATACTAGCATTTCTAAAAACCTTACAATTCTACGAATCAGAAGTAAAAATTAATGACTAAATAGAGGTTACTTATGTGGGAGTTCTTTCCATATAAATCACTTTTTGGTGCTTTAATCCTTGACTTACAAGAGCATAGATATCTGTGGTACTTTGTTAACATGCAATTTTCATTCACATATTTATGACAACGGAGTACAGACAATAGTAATGACAATGTTCTTCATCCAATGAAACAGTTGATCCCGCACAGTGGCTTAATCTTGGGCTAAAAATTTAATCATCATGTTGGATCCATGTTGGTTATATAATGTGGCCTACTATGCAACAATCATGGGCCTACTCAAAGCCCATCCTTATGTTTCCTGGCTTCCCCCAATTCCGAACTTTTTTGCCTTCGATTCCATTCCATTTGAATTTCATCCCAAACTTCTTGTGGAGTATCGAGTGTACCGGGTGCACTTTAAGGAAACCCTCGTTTCTTAGGATTAATGAAAACATACGAATATAAGATAATTAATCTCATGTCATAGATAAATAAAGTAATATTTAATTGAATAATAAATATTGCATGATGGTCGATTTAACATTTTCTTTAAAAATAATTAATGAATGACTTTAAGGAAGCAGAAGAATTACACCCAAGTTGTACTCATGCTAGGTGGGTAATTATTAATGGAGAAATTTACACGAGTATCTCTAAGGTTTGAGCCAACTAACTTGAATTTACAAGTTTCAAGTGGGCATCATGTGTTACCGTTATCATATGGTTATTAGCATACTGTTCCCAGATACTTGGATTTCTCGTTGGATGTTCCGGTTAGTGTAACTTTTTTGAAATATATTATTATTCTTGTCATTTCCATTCACAAACAACCTATTGTTATAACAATATAGAATGATAAATGCAGTGTTCTTCATTCAAACACAAGGCTGGCAACAAACATGTGCTAATGTGCAGACTGCGGTGACCAAAGGCGACCTCAATTTCTCTCTTACAACTTTTTTCTCTCAACCAATCCATCTCACACACAACTTGATAACCACTTCTGATACTAAGCTTTCCTGAAACTAGACCTGTTAATGAGAAGCTGTCATTAAGGAGCTTGCTGAAGTGTATACTGCTAAGTAAATTAAACTGTCCGGCCTAGGCTTGCATACATATTTATAAACATGACACTTACAATATTAAAATAATTTATATGGTTATAACTGATAAATAAGTTTAGCATTTCATGTTATAACTTTGACGTTTTACAGTTCCATTTCCAAAAATGTTTTGCAGACGCCACATAAGGGTTCATGAGTCATATTTAAGCTCTTATTTCCATTTGGAGATCTATCTATATACATTTTCTTTTTATTGGATAATCTCGATGGTACGAGGAAAATTTATTAATTAAAAAAATAATTACACCTAATTAGGGGGGGACATAATGAGCCTTACCCCTCAAAATGCAAAGTCTATTACATAATGAAAAAAAAAAAACCAAAAGAAAAATTCAAAAAAAAAAAAGCATGAAGTAAAATACATGAAAATTGACAATCATAAAGGCAAAAATACCTAGAGCAGATAAGAAAACCTTTAGTTTGAAAGATTCAAGAAAATCATGATAAAGAAGAAAAGCATCCCAAAAGAAGAATCATTTGGAAACCTGTATGACGCACACTTCTGCATTTGGACATGCGTGAAGTTCCTCCGGATTCTTTTTCCTTCAACCCATTTCATCATTTCAGCCATTTTGCTTAACTCACTTGTGGTTAGGCCCTTCTGCTGATCGATCACTCAAGTGAAGAGCTTTAGTGGAGGAGGAAACAATTGCATTACAGGCAGAGTTTATCCTACCTTGGCAACTGATGACAAGGCCCAGCTTGTACGCTTTGAATTCTGGAAATGAAGGTCTAACGCTTAAAATGTTAAGTGCCTGGAGCTAGGATGAAGAAAACTCAAGTTACTTCTACACAAAAATATTCTTTCCAATATAACAAACGAAACAACAGGACATTCAACTTATAAATTGATGTAATTATGAAATAAAGACAAGGCATCTAATTAAATTACCTGAATTTCCAGTGATCTTCTATGAAAATGAAATATTAAGGTGAAAAATTGTAATTCCATGCAATTAGTAGGCGTTCAGACCTTTGCTCATACACATGAATTTTACTGGTAAACATGCCTTGCTGAATCCTGACAACTTGGTCTAGCATGACAAGTTTTCCAAGCTTCTGCAGATGGAAATGGGAAAAGAAACTTAAAGTATCCTTCCAAGCTTGTGTAAAACGTAAACTTCTGACATCGATTCTTCTAGGAATTCATGACCCGTTGAGTTTGCTTCACCTAATCGAAAAAAAAAAAACAAAAGAATTAGCAGAGCAAATTGACTCCTCTGAGTTCTTTTCTTTAGCGTGCAAACACTGTCGTGAATTCCAAGATAAGCGAAATAATTGATAGGAAATTCAGACTCAACTGTGTCTACCTAAAGTAGAAATTTGCGAAATACAGGACCTCATCACGCATTGCAACTGTTCATGTACAGCTGTTGTTAATGCATCCAACAGTTGTGTTGAAACTAACATGAAATTCGCGGCTAAGAATGTCACAACCGGTCCCCTGCCCGGGCGCACTGCAGCATCGGGACCTTACGGTTGTCCTCGATCGCACAACAGTTAGTATTGTCCGCTTTGGGGAACGGGGCCTCAAGGAACACCCTCTATTACCCGCACGGTTTTGTTCCTGTTAAGCCCACAGGCCTCAGGACGCGTTCCCCACTCGAACCCGGGACCTCCACCACAAACGGACAATACTGACTGTTGTGCGATGGAGGACACCCGTAAGGTCCCGATGCTGCAGTGCGCCCGGACGGAGGACCAGTCGTCACAAAGAAACTCCATTAAATGTTATTAGAACCTCATGGTAAAAATGTTTCTGCTTCAATTGGGCTGTGTAGAAAAATGAACTAATTTTATATGAAACTAGACTTTGGACGAATTTGGTAGAAAAACATTTAACAATAAGCGAAAAGAAAGATATAATTAAATAAACATCTAATTCCAAATAGGTATAGAGATGTGCTAATGAACTCAAAAATCAGCAGGAAGGAAAAATCACCTGTCCGACAATTGATTGTGGTATGTTGCTGTATGACTCAATGAGATTATATCGCAACATTGGCAACAACCGATTAAGCCAGGCTCTCATGAGATCATGTGTAGCAAAAGACAATGTGCTGCCTACAGTAATTCACAAACTTTCGTTGTTTAATACGATAACAAAAGAAAATATCAAATTCCTGCAACTGATTAAAGGGAAATTTAGTATTGACTACACGTGCCTATATATGAGCGAAAATTTGCAAAGTGAAGTATCTAAACATGGTCTAGAAATCATCCATACATACAGTTTTCCCGAAGCAGAACTTGATCATGATGCTGACATGAAACTTAACCCTACGATGCCTGGATAAACTAGTTGCTTGCATTTATAGCTTCCAAAGAAATATGAGGATTTGTAATTTCAACAACTCTGAAAATATCTGTACTAGGATGTCCATATTTGTTGTAAAGCCTGCAACATTCATTTCTCAGAGAATGAGAAAGCCTTAGCCAATGCTTGTAACCGACACCTAAAACACATATATAATCAAAGGAATAGCCAGAGAAGTTAAATACCAAGGAGAGTGAAACAATGGCCATAGAAATAAATTTTCAAACTCCATAGATGAAGGCCTATTTTCTACTGACAATCTCTATTGGATGCGGTCTCCACCATATTTTAAGTACCTGTCTGCTGCACCCTCACTGTATAAGCCCGTCAAAAAGCATCTCCAATTATAAAAAATAATGCAAAGTCATTGGTATAATATCCACATATTTTCAGTAAGAATCAGAAGACTCATAGCAAGAACTCAACAGATTAAATATATTTGCTCATTTCAAAACAGAATACCATGCAAAACTTGTTATACTTTAAATTGCAAAAGAAGAAAAAAAAAAAAAACTATGTTAAGCATAAATTTCCCTAATCATGAACATACAATCACATAATCATAATAGAGTGAGCCGTTGAAACTAAATTTGATGAATAGAAAAACACAAATAAATAATGGTGATAGAAGAAAGAGCAGAAAGACAATGTCATAACCACATCTACAGAAATAATTTTAACAGATTACGAATAACAACTAGAAAAAGGAGAAGGTGAAGAAATTACCACTCATTCTGAGTCTACTTCTCCACCTAGATTATCGTCTTTTGCAGAGTGGGCAACAACTGATGAACTGAAGGTCTCTGAATCATTAATCGGATGCTGAGGAATGTTGATCTCAGGGATGTGAGAGATCTTCCGCCATTCCTCTCCGTCCTTTTCAAAAAGCCTTTCTAAGATAGGGCACCCGATGATCTCCAATGTCTGCAGCGTTGGCTTACTAAGGATCTGATCTGGCACTGCTTCTAATTTGGGGCAGAACTGAATCATCAAGACTTCAAGACATGGCATGATTTCAATACCATCCTCTCTCCTCTTTGTTATAGTCCACTTTTCCCATTCGCCCATAAACGAAAACAGAAGATATTTCAATTTGGGAAAGACGACTGTAGATAAGGGGAAAATAATTTCATCACCCACTTGTTTTACGTTTTTCATAAACTGTATAGCAAGTGATTCAATGGATGACAGTTTTCCTAATGAAGGCAAAAACTCCAATTTGCTGAAATTATTAAGGGTCAACATCCTCAAGTTGGTTAATGTTAACATCCAATTCAAGGATAATGTTTTGCCTTCATAAGAACATATACCTAATGTCTCCAAATTGGGAGGCGGCTCTAAGGCTTTAAAAACTTCTTCCTGATGAAACCACTCCCTATTGACCCTCTTCTTTTCATCATACCCTCCAAAATCTAAATATAAAGAAAGGAGGTTTTTCTTATTTTTAAGGTTTGCACTCTTGACCTCGTCCACATTTACCACATTTCCCAACTTGAAAATATCAAGAGACCCCTGAAGATTGTCCAAGTTTTTTAAACATTCAAGACCAGCTATAGCATCCAGCCTATTTCTATCCACAATGAATTCTTTCAAAGTTCGAAGACAAGTTAATCTTTCAATTTCCTCTGGTATATGAAGAATATAATCCGGCAGTGACTTTAATTTGTTGCACGAACGGATTGACAAGGATCGAAGACATGGCATGATTGTAATATCTTCATCTCCTCTCACCCCAGCAACCCAGTCTTCCCAGTTTTCCATATGAGAAAACGTAAGAGTTTTTAACTTATGAAAGACAATGACAGATTTCTCACCAGTTTCTATTCCCAAAAATTGAGAATCCACTATTTTCACACTGTGCATCAAAGATATATGGAGTGATTCAAGGGATGATAAGTTTCCCAAGGGAGGTAATCTCTCGCAGGTGTCGCTCCAAGAGAGAGTTAACTCCATCAAATTGGGGAATATGGTGTTACCTCTGTGTCTGTGTGAAAATACCCCTAATTTGTCTGAATTCAGAATATCACAAGATCTGACTTCTAATTCCCTTAGAGTCGTCAACTGAAGGATGTGATCCGGCAGTCCCTTTAATTTATTGCAGAAATTAATACTCAAGAACTGAAGACATGGCATGATTTTAATACCATCAACTCTCCGAATTGTAATATTCCACTCTTCCCATTCTTCCATATCCGAAAAATAAAGATTTTTTAAATTGGGGAAGACGATAATAGATGAGGTGATAGTGCCACGGTTTTCTACTTCTATCCCCATAATTTCATCACCCACTTGTTTTAAGTTTTTCATAAACTGTATGGCCAGTGATTCAAGGGATGATAATTTTCCTAATGAAGGCAAAAATTCCAATTCGCTGAAATTAATAAGGGTCAACACCCTCAAGTTTGTTAATGTTAACATCCAATTTAAGGATAATGTTTTGCCTTCGAATGAACATATCCCTAATGTCCCCAAACTAGGAGGCGGCTCCAAGGCTTTAAAAACTTCTTCTTGATCAATCCACTTCCTATTTATCCTTTTCTTTTCACCATACCATCCAAAATCTAAATATAAGGAAAGGAGGTTTTTCTTAATGTTAAGGTTTGCACTCATGACCTCGTTCGCATTTGCCACCCTTCCCAACCTGAAAATATCAAGAGACCCTTGAAGATTGTTCAGGTTTTTTAAACATTCAAGACTAGCTATAACATCCAGCCTAATTCTATCCCCCGTGAACTCTTTTAGAGTTCGAAGACAAGTTAATCTTTCAATTCCCTTTGGTATCTGAAGAATATAATCCGGTAGTGACTTTAATCTGTTGCACGAACGGATTGACAAGGATTGAAGACATGGCATGATTGTAATGTCTTCATCTCCCCTCCCCCTAGCAACCCAATCTTCCCACTTTGCCATTTGAGAAAAAGTGAGAATTTTCAAATTTTGGAAGACAGTACTAGATATGTTTTCCATTCCTGTTCCCAAAAATTCATCACCCACTTTTTTCACACTCTCCATATAAGATATATGAAGTGATTCAAGAGAGGATAATTTTCCTAAAGGAGGCAAATCCTCCCAACTGACACAATTATTAAGAGTTAACACCTTCAACTTGGTCAATGGTGTCCAATTGAAGGATGATTTTTTGCCTTGGTAAGAATATATCCCCAATGCCTTCAAATTTGGAGGAGGTGCTTCCAAGACTTCAGAAATTTCAAGAATTTCTTCAATCACTGGACTTTCCAACCTTGACTTGTCACCCAGCTCCCATCCAAAATCTAAACGCAGAGAAAACAGTTTTTCCATATCCTTGAGATTGGTTTTCTGGAGCTGATCACTCTTTTTTGCCACATTTTGTAACTTCAAAATATCAAGAGACCCTCGAAGATTGTTCAATTTTTCTAAACATTTAAGACCAGCTTTGATACGCTGCCTATCTCTACTTGCAACAAATTCTTTCAAAGTCTGAAGACCATTTAATTTTTCAATTCCCTTTGGCAAGTGAGTTAGACTACGATAAGTACAGCAATTTAGCAAATGTTTTAAGTTCCTCAATTTTCCTATCCCTTGAGGTAGTTTTTTGAGAGCTATACAACCATTGAGGTTTAAGGTTTCTAGGTTATGTAACTCGCACAGTGCCTCAGGTAATTCTATTAACCACTCATTTCTTGACAAATCAAGGTATTGCAAGTGTATCAATTTTTTTATTTGTCTTGGTAGTTTCTCAACATTTAAACAGTCACTCAAAAATAATCTCCGTAGACATGGAAAGTCACCAAATAATTTGGATAGGGTCATGCTATTCATGTTTCTATCACACCTAACCGCGAGGCTACTTACTTTTCTTCCACCACTAATGTGCATAGGAAATAATTCGCCTCTCGCAAGTCCTAGCACTAAGTGTTGAGCTTTTTCACAAGAAAATTCTACTCTAGACTCTTCAAAATCATCAATATCTTCGGTAAACCATCCATGCTTAGAAAGAAATTGAGCAAAATCATGCATTATATCATACATCACAAAACTTTCTACGCTACCATCAAATTCATTTTTTCTAAAATTTTTCAAGAAAGAGTATGTGGCTAACTTTTCAATGCACGCATCATTGATTAACTCTGCATCTTCTATTTGCTCTTTCCTAATATAGCATCGAGTCATCCATAAATCAACTAATGAATTCTTCTCTATCTCATAATCTTTTGGAAAGACAGCACAATATGAGAAAATTTTTCTCAATTTAGAGGGCAGATCAAAATAGCTGGACAATAAAGATGGGAAAATCTTTTCTTGTACTTCTTTTAGTTCCCACATCTCACTATCTGCTACATTTTGCCACTCTTTAATATTTGTTTCAGAGCACAAGAGACTTCCTAATGTCATTATAGCAAGAGGTAAGCCCTTACACTTGTTTGCAATTTTTTTGCCAATATTTTCAATTTTTTTATTCAACTCCTCACTCGTTTTTTCAGAAATTGCCAATTGTGCCTTAAATAATGACCAAGATTCATCTTGTGACAGTGCCTGTAATGAGATTATATCAGTGCTTCCTATGTTTTCTGTAACATCCTTCTTACGGGTAGTCACTAAAATTCTACCTTTATTAGATTCTCTCTCTGCACAGCCTTCATTAGATTCACTCTCCAAAGAATCCTTCAATTTTTTCCAAACACTAGGATCTACAGCCCACACATCATCTAGGATAATCAGAAACTTCTTTACTTTACTTTTCTTTTCTGACACAGGCGACTCATCTGATTTTGGTGCTAGAGATTCAAGGATCTCTTCTACCATCCTATTGTTATCAAAAGGCCTAGAGACAAAAACCCATATTTTTTTTTCAAAATGGGTTTTCACCTTCTCATTGTTAAAAACTGCCTGAGCAAGGGTTGTTTTACCAATCCCTGCCATCCCTAAAATAGAAATGACAGGGATGGGAGCTGGTTTCTTACTCTCTTTCAACAACTCATTTACTAGTGATTCTATGTCCTGAGCTCTTCCGTGAACTTTTGATACACCAATAGTAGATGTAGTGGGTGGTCGTTCTAGTTTTATGGTGAAAGAAAAATCGGGTTTGTCTTTTTCCAAAGAATCTAGTTTTTCACTCAGTTGTTTTATTTTCTGAGCACAATTATGAAGCATGTCTTGTCTAAAACAAATGCGATCACAAGGGGTGAGCGAAAGTACCTTTCTGGAACCCTTATCAATCAATGTTCTACACTCAACCAACTTGTGTTGGATGTCATAAGAAGTGTCTTTAAGCTTCTTCAACCAATCTCTCACAGCATCAATTTTCTTTCCGACTTGTAGTCCGCTCTCTGCTTTGGCAGCAGTGATTTCCTTTCCGAGTTGTAGTCTGCTCTCTACTTTGTCAGCAGCATTGTCCTTTCCAACTTGTAGTCCGCTCTCTGCTTTTTCAGCAGCAATTTCCTTTCCGACTTGTTGTCCGCTCTCTGCTTTGTTAGCAGCATTTTCCTCTTGGACTTGTAGTCCGCTCTCTGCTTTGTCAGCAGCAATTTCCTTTCCAACTTGTAGTTCGCTCTCTGCTTTGTCAGCAGCATTTTCCTTTCCGACTTGCAATCCGCTCTCTACTTTGTCAGTAGCAATTTCCTTTCTGACTTGTAGTCCGCTCCCTGCTTCGTCAGCAGCAATTTTCTCCCTGACTTGTCCCGTCTCTGCTTTGTCATGAGCATTTTCCTTCCTGACTTCTAGTCCTCGCTCTGCTTTGTCAGCATTTTTCTTTTCAACTTGTAGTCCCCCCTCTGCTTTGTCAAGCACTTCTTGAATGCCCTCCAACTTGCCGGTGAGTTTTTCGAGGACTTCATCTCTTTGTCAACTTGTTGATAATTGATCAAAGCCAATTCCTCCAAAATGACTGAAACAAGAACTTGAGCTGCACTCATCGAAGCCAATTCCTCCAACGAAACAGCTGAAACAAGAACTTCAGCCGTACTCATCGAAGCCGATTCCCCCAACATAACAGCTGAAAC
>SNVD02002875.1:0-102391 GCA_013180625.2 Boswellia sacra | reverse complement strand
CGACACAGATATGTCAGTCCCTGACCGACACATATTTACTACAGAATCATATGTGTCATTCGTTAACCGACATATAAATCATACTAAGTGACACATATTCCCTATTTTTGTATACGTTATGTGTCGGTTTTTGGCCGACACTAGGATTTAAAATACTTAATACGTGTTATACCCTGACCGACATATATTTTATAAATTAAGTGACACATATTCTTCAATTGTGTTTACCATATGTGTCAATTTTTGGCCGACATTTACCTCATTACTAAGTGACACATATTCCATTTTTGCTTGAACTATATGTGTCAATTTTTGGCCGACACGTAAATGGAAGAAATATATAATACGTGTCAAGATCATCAGATCCTGACACGTATTATATATTTTTTATTTTAAAAATACATTAAACTAATAAATAAGCATACAAGAAACCAAATAAGCAATAATACATAAAACTCAACAGAACAACTAAGATTTGTAGTAAAAGTATATAAAATGGCATATGTGGCAATGCAATTATCAGTGCAACTCATTAAACATAACAAAAAGAGAAAAATAGCACAGTTTATGCAGTCTTCATACAGTTTATGCAGTTTATGCAAGTCAACAAAAATCTGTGCAAAGCCAGCAACTTCATACAAAATATAGCAACCAAGTAGCTGCACTCAAGACATTTCAAGTTTTCCAATTTTTTCACTGTCTACAATAACATTAAACCTACATATATTAACATTGATTCTTGCCTACTGTTTTAATACCCTGAATGTTTTCCCAGTTTTCTACATTATTCAAGAAAATAACTCAATGAGAATTAAGGAAGAGGGCCTGTAATACACCTCCACATAGGTTGGCACCACTTTGCGTTGCAAGACATGTCTACAGATAATAAAAAAATATATCAATAAACGCGGACAGCCAAGACAGATTGCCACAAAGCAGTGTCATGGCAGGGGTCGTCCGGATATGGTATTACTGCTAAGCAAATTCACATGAACCAGTCACTCTCAAGACGCACTTCAGCAATTGATATTTCAACACATTAAGCTAAAGCCAAAAATTATTGACAAAGCAAGTGCACACTAGTTGTTAGCTCACTTATAAATTCAGAAGCTTGAATTTCTTCAACCATACACATGCCAGAAAAGTAAGACAGCTAATTTTCAGAGTTCCTGAAAAATCTTTAAATTTCAAACCAGACAGGGTAGATTGCACTTAACAGATATATTTTGCAATCTGAGGCACTGCAACTGATTTAGACAAATTTAGCTTCCAAGATCATGCTAAAAAAGTATTGACATAAAAAATTTGATAACACAGCAATAGTTTTTGGTACAACCTGGTCATACAATCTAATAACTCTTCCATCTTCTCCTTCTCTTCCTCTTAAGCATCAATTTAGAAGGAATAAATTAATACTTTGGTTGGTATAAAACAAACTTTTCAGTGAACAAGCTATTGAATTACCTAACTATCCATTTTACAAGTTGTAATACCGGCAAAAAATGTGTACAGCAAACACTCATCAAAACTACAAGACAAACTTTTCTACCGCAACAATGGCTAGTACTTTACCCAATCCCTTTTCCAATTTATTCAGGGTTGTAGCAAACAAACATGCATTTCCGAAACAAGCAAACAAGTGTTGTTCGATGACAACACTTCATTGATTCAAACAGGGTCTGGGCAAAACCAAATTGCACTTAAAAACAGATCAATCAGTAATCTTACACCACCCTAACAATGGCATAACAAATGAAGCCTAACTACAACTACATTTCACTGCCAGTTCTTTCCAATGATCCCACATCGAAATAATTCACAATCAAACAATTGAATTCTTGCCACTCTGATCAGAAGAACGAACAACAAAGCAAAACCATCAAACCCAATTGACAACATTCACAACCCATATCAAAATTCGCATCCAAAATTCACGATTAGATCCGAAGGACCGAGAGCAATTAAAATGAGATTGCACAAAATGAGTGTAGCCAAACTACTTTGATAAGAAAGAATATTCAAGATAAAAGAGTTCAACATAGTACCGACTAGGTAGGCCGGGATACATGGTACTCCCTGCACTTAAAACTATGTGCTGGTATAGCTGCAAAGATAAAATCAAAATTCCAATAGATTAGAGTTTATATGCATACAAAATAGACAGAAACTACAATAAGGTATTGGATCCATATTTATCCAATCTGCCAAAAAGGGCAAAAAGTTATTATTATGTTAATACAAAGTTTATAATTTCTGGAAAAAAGGAAAAGAAAAGAACCGTAAGAGTTTTCTAGTCAATCACATTATTGATGAACAAACATCTCAATCTCATATCATTCATCAAGACCATCTATTCTGTTCATCATATTAGTGAAAGAATAAGTTCATTGAAGTTAATAAATAACCACTAGGCCTAAATGCTTAATTTGATAAGTAAAATAATAAAAAGCCATTTGATTAATCACAACAATTTCTAACATCTGTAGCCAAAGAATAATTTAATTCCAGTTGTTAAGTAATCTACTTGATCTGATAGCCTATGTCAATAGGTTACAGCTCAACCGGTAGTATTTAGGCTATTGTACACCTCTGCATGTTCCTCGTCGATCTAAAGCTTAAAGAAAAAGGTGAAACACTGCCAATATTGGCAAACTTCCAAATCATACAGAAAAAGAGAACAATATCTATATAATGATACAGATATTGTAGCAAACCGGCAACATTATTTGCACAAAGAAAACAAATTGTATACATCCTTACCATAATCCATGTTTCAAGATACAATACAAATGCAAATTAAAGCACAAGATTTTACAAACAGTCATAGTACCATCATGCGGTTGTCAATATCCATTTCTTGAATGCAGCGAAACCATATCAGCCATTCCATCACCTTCAACATCAATAAGTTCCTGAAATAAGAAAGTATTCTTATGATCCACAAGCTTAAACTCACTATATTTTTGTCATTCCAAGCAAAGCATACCATCTATGTCGAATAAGCTTCAATATTAATCTTTCCTCATCAAAAACCCCACAAATGCCAGTAGGCAAGAATCAATGTTCTGTTTCAGCACTACCATCAGCAACCTTGGCATCACCTGGCTAGTCTTCAAGGCATTTCTCCATAGTCAAATGTGGATTCAGCAAATACAAAAAAGATAGAGAAGATGCAAAGAGAATAGAAGACTTCAATAAATAGTGCAGCCAGTAACTTAATACTCAAATGTACATGACAAGAAGTAAGAGTTTGAGAATATAAGCACCTGTACAGCATTCTCTTTTTCACTCCTGAGAGTGCTTCAACTCTCGCAGATAAAGTTTTTACTTCCCCACCCATGCTGGCTTCCTTTTCAGCGGTCAAGCTTGACATTTGCTTTTCCATTTCCTGTATTTCCAGCTGTGTCCGTTCTATACTTATTCACAATAATTCAACCTTCAAAAGAATAGAAGGAAGCAGAAAAAACAATGAAGTAACATTAAAGTTTTTGAATGAATTGTAAATAGAAATAACTCCATTAGTTACTTCAATAATTAGATTAATCAAACAAGTTGTCATCTCCCAAAAAAAAACATCAAATATTCACAAAACCTCTATCAACATTCTGAGGTTTTATTGTTTTAACAATTCCAAATCTGCTATATAACAAAATGTGTGAATTCCTACTCTCCTTCCCTCTATTGACTGTAGTCAACAAGCTATATAAATTCATCCCAAAAAATTGTCAGTGTTACTTGTCTATTCCTCTACAACTTTTTCATCCTGCAAATATTTTGATTCAATCAAGTTAGAACATATTGAATATTCAATCTACACTGATAAGCACATATTCATTAAAACATTTTCCAACCTGATTTCTTTATCTTCCTTTCTCCTTATACCAGTCTCTCACAATCTTGGATACAAAAACAGCCCATTCTGATCTCACCTCATTCATCTCCTCCATGGTATAACTTTCCTTGTTGTTGAACTGAGATTACAATAAAATTTAAGTTAAGTACACCAATAAAATCAACATATAAGGATGAAGGGATTTATAATTATGAATATCTTACCTTCTCACAAAGGACATTGGGCTCTTCAATAATTGCCTTCATATATTTGAGCACATAATACCCACATTCCTTATGTCCTGGCTGTCTCGGTGGCTGCACTCGTAAAATAGACATATTTGATATAGTACAACTTCATTATCATATTTAAATAATCTTTGCTCAATTTTGAAATTGAAATTCAAACTTACCTTGACGTTTATCCACCAGTTGCTCCTTTTCCTTTTCAATTCAGTAGCTGACTTCCATAGTATTACCCCTCTAGCAAAATAGGCAGAAAATACATAATATATGTTACTTATGCAGTGATTAAAGCCGGCACCAAATACCATACAAGAATTGACACAACTTACTGTTTCACGACCTCCATTATGTCTTCTTTGGCTTTTTTATGCATGGAATCAAGGTAGAAGACTTCACATGAGGCCATATTAATGACAATCAATGTCCAATGGTATCTAACAACCAGTTTTCAACAACATAGTAAGTAACTTTGAAGAATAAGCAACGTAAAAAAAAATGTGATAAGTTTTGTTTAATCCAGAAAACATACCCTGGGTTGTAAGGAATGAACACGTAGTTCCTATCCTCCAACCATTTGAGCTTTTCAGCCAATGATTGAGATGTCGCAAGATGCATTTTGGCTTTTGCTATTGCACCTCCTACTATGGTTGTGGGGTTTACAAACCCAAACTTTACTAGACCAGAGTCAAGTTGAAATTTTTGAAAGAGATAACTACAAGTAGAAAAAGACAAATGAACTGGCAGTGTTAAATGCTAAAAATGATTAACAAAATTTAATGTTGTTAAAGACAACTTAGCTTAAAAAATGAAACAAATAAAATAGATACCTGCTATACAAAGATATGCAGTTTTGTGACAGTTCCTCAAAGTTGACAACATGTCTACAATCTTCACGATTCAGATATGTAGACACAAAGTACCCAAATAAACCTTCATCGAACTGGACCTTGACATAGTCAGTATCATCTACCATCAAAGATTCTACTAGAACCTCAAACATGTCAACAGAATCAGGATTATCAATTTGATGCTTCTTAGATTGTAGCGCTTTCAACTCCCTCTTCGCGCCTTTCTTATTACAACTTTTTTGTTCATCGGATGGGGACTACATAAAAACAAAAGGTGCAACAAATTGTTCAGTAGCACACACTAGTATATGGCAAAACATAAAAAATTGCATGCTAAGTTTTTATCCTACCTCTTCAAAGACAAGCTCTCTTGGCCAATTCACATGCTGTCCTACAACATCAAGTACGGTGATAACAGCCCCTTGTTCATCTGCTCCACACCAGGGGACAATGGCTTCACCATCCATGATCACTTCAACTGACACACGCCTGGTTGCCTTAGTATTGTCATCTTTTTCGTAAGCAGAACCAGATGCAACAACTACAGTTTCTGAACCCCTTATAATGGCTAAATTACAAGCTACCTGATTAACATAATATTGTAAATAGAATATGTTATTGTACATGTAAACAGTTGAATAATCAAAACCTGATGAATTTAATATAAGTTACTTACCGCTGATGACAAGTCCTCCTTAACCTCCTCAAGGCCAGAAGTTTCCATATCCTTTAACTTCAATTTTTTCTTAACATTCGTGTTGGCAGTTGATGGTTTTTCAGCCACTGCATCATATTCATCTTTGGCTTCCACTGGCCCTTCCTCACCCTCATTTTGGGGCACTGGAATAGTATTACTGGAGTTTCCAGACTTCACTTCATTCAATTGTGCTCTTAGCTGGGCTATGATGTCATCTTTCTCTGCTAACTGTCTCATAACATCCTTAATACGTCTCTTTTCTTTGTAACCACCTCTGAAATATGCAGTTGGTGTCACATATTTCCCCACCCCCCTAACTCGACCACTATGCTCCTCAGTTCCCAATGCCCTAGCTAGAATGTCTTGTCTATCAGTAGGGTCGATGACTTCCGATTCTGCTTGCTTTTGGATCTCCTCCTACAACAATTATAAGTTAGTCACAACAATACACAACTTATATGCTAATAACAAGCATTTGTATAATGTTAATTTTTTGGTTCAATTTGTTTACTTACAATTTTCTCAATCACAGGAAGAACATTTGGATGGTAATCACCGGTCTTCCTTTTCCTACCTCTTTTCCATAACTCTGAACGGTCTATTGCTGTATCATAATTCCCCGTTTCTTTGCGCTACCAGCCAAAAAAAATATGAAACAATTACCATGGAAACCATAAAATCATATTTGATTAATGAAAAATGTAAGCCTAAATAAATTACCATTTCCTTCTCCACGTGAAGGTAACCTTTCCTTCCTGTCGTATGATCATATCTATTTTCTCGTCTCCTGGCCTGTTGTCTGCCTCTCAATTCCTTCAAGCACAAACATCTATTTATATTAAATAACATCAACATTTGGATTAAATAAAAACAGGTAAACTGAAGACAAGGCTGGTATACTCTATCTCTTCTATAATATTAATTCATTATTCAAACTAACAATGAAGCATAAAATGTAGGAATTTAAAGTCATAATTGCATCAACTATAAATGGAAATATCCTAACAAGACTTATACAGTTACCACCTTCCATTCATTTGCGAACCGGCTTCGAACGAATTTCTCCCAAACTTCATCGCTAATAAAGTTGTATTCATCTGGCTTATTTGCTAGGGCATCTTTAATACTCCCACATTTCAACACCCGTTCTGAAGTTAAAACAGTCTTAAACTGCCGCCATGCCCTTGAAGCTTGTTTTATGACATAATCTTTGTGGACTCGATCAACATCGTAGTGGTTCTGGAATTTAAAATGGAAAAAAGACGAATTATGGATTCCAGCAGAACTATTATATAAAAAAACAACACTTATATAACCAAAAATAAAGATAATTTTCATACCAAAACCGATTCCCATATTCTATCTTTTGTCCCTTGATCCATGAGTCTCCAGTCATTTACTAGTATTGAGGTTGCATTGCGTGCTTCGAGACCGATGGTTGAAATAAAGTTGTCTGAAATAGGCCCTTCTTCTGGCGTATTGTACTCATTAAATTGAATTGTAATTCTTTCTTCATTAGGAGCTCTATTTCTCTTGACATTCTTGCAAATTCCTCTTGTTCTACGAGAAGTTGTTGAACCACCCTCAGTTTGATCATTACTGGACTGTTTTCCTCCACTCATTGTTACAACCTGCAAAAAAAAAAAAATTGTCAAACAGCCACTTAAATACTTCCAAGTTATACAACATAGCATGGAATATAAGAGAAACACAAATATATGGTGATGTAACATGACTAAGCAAAATAACTGAAACATTAATCAGCACTACCATAATCTCAATTGTATTCCTCCATGGTTCAATTATCAACCCAAACACCCTCGCAATTATCACGAACGTAGTTGATATCATCATCATCAACTGTATCAAATGATTCAATATTAGGTAAAACATTTACGAATGGATGATGATCAACCAAACTAGGTATTTGGTCATGAATTCTATCGATTTTGTATGATTTGTCATTGGTAAATTGTACCACCGACCATCTACCATCACTTGGGTCTGTAACATAAAACACTTGCTTTGCTTGTGCAGCAAGGATGAAGGGATCTGACTTGTGGCCAATACGAGTAAGATCCACCAATGTCACACCCAAGTCATCCACTCTCACGCCCCGTTGTTGTCCACCCAATCACACTTAAAAATTGGCACATTTAGTATATGATAATCAAGAACCCAAATCTCTCTTATAACTCCATAGAAAAGCAAGTCTCCCGTAATTGGATTTTTGTCTTTTGAACTTGCAACCTGCATTGTTGTTGCCTTAACACTAACTCCACTATTTTGATGGACTTTATCATCTCCATGATCTCTCGTATGGAAGTGGCAGTTGTTGATGATATAGCCTGAATATCTTGTGACATATGAACGAGGCCCTGGAGCTAACCATTTCAACGTAGAAGACACGGGCTCATCATTATTTATTGAATTCGAAACCTAGTAAGAAATAAATATTATGTTAAATGAAATGCTAATATGTTAATGAAGCTATATACACAAGACAATGCAAATAAAGAATACAAGTTACCTTATCTTTAAACCATTGGATAAAGCTACGATTGTGTTGTGTTTGCAACCACTTAGCATTTTTGGCTTGCCTTGGGAAACGATTCTTTAACACTTGCATGTGCTCGCTAAGTTGCCAAAACAAAAGAGATAAATTATCATTAGTGATAATTTGAACCTCACGAAAAGCCCAACGATGGAACAAAGTAAGAGAGAGAGAGAGGGAGAGACTAACTCAATGTAAGGTTGCACTTCCTTTGTGTTTTCCAACACATATAGATGAGCTTGCTCCCACTCTTCAGCAGTGATGGAGATCACTCTACCCCCAACCAGGGGACTATCAACTTCGTCTACATTAACTTCATTTAAATACTTCCCACTAAATTCAATAGCTTCTGTTGCAATATAACACTCTGCAATACAACCTTCAGGACGATTTCTATTTCGGACAAACCCTTTTAGAATTTTCATGAAGCGTTCAAAAAGGTACATCCATCTTAAATAAACTGGACCACACAACCTGACTTCTCTAACCAAATGGACCGTTAGATGGACCATTATGTCAAAAAAAGAAGGTGGGAAGTATTTTTCAAGCAAGCACAAGGTAACCACTAGATCACTTTCTATTTGGTTTAACTTAGGCACATCAACAACTTTGCTACAAATATCATTAAAGAACATACAAAACCTTGTAATAGCACATCGAACATGCTTAGGCAAAATTGATCTAATGGCCAAGGGTAAAAGTTGTTGCATAAGGGCGTGACAATCATGGGACTTCAAACCAACAAGCTTTAGATCATCCAATGACACAAGATTCTTAAAGTTTGAACAATATCCGAATGGGACTCGAAGGTCATACAAAGTTTGGCAAAAAATCTGCTTCTCTTTCTTACTTAAGGAGTAGCAAGCAGGAGGCAAGTACGCTCGGTTGTTTACAACCTTCGGTTGTAACTCCTTTCGTAAACCCATGTGCACAAGATCCATTCTAGTGTTTAGACTATCTTTTGTTTTCCCAGGAATGTTTAACAATGTGCCATAAATGCTCTCACATACATTCTTTTTAATGTGCATGACATCTAGATTGTGACGAACATATAAATGTTTCCAATATGGGAGAGTAAAGAAAAGGGATTTTTCTTCCAACACACATTTTCATTGAGTTCAACCTTTTTTCTTTTTTTATCCTTATTCTTCCCCCAAGTGTGTTCTACCCTATCTTGTTTTTGTAGTATTTGCTCTCCCGTTAGTGGTCTTGGGGCAAGATCAAATTCTTGATGCCCATTGAAAGCCTTTTTCAATTTTCTGAAAGGATGGTTTTTTGGGAGAAATCGCCTATGACCCATGTACACATTTTTCTTCCCATGTTTCAATCTACATGATGATGTTCCTTCCTCACATATTGGACAAGCATAATAACCTTTTACAGAGTAACCAGAGAGATTGCCATAAGCAGGAAAGTCATTAATTGTCCACAACAATACTGCTCGAAGGTTAAACATTTCTTGCTTATAGGCATCATACACTTGAACACCTTCTTCCCAAAGCATCTTCAAGTCATCAATTAAAGGAGCCAAATAAACATCAATGTCATTTCCTGGTTGTCGCGGACCCGATATCAAGAGAGACAACATCATGAATCGCTTTTGCATGCATAACCATGGAGGAAGATTATACGTAACCATTACCACAGGCCAACAACTATAAGTACTACTTAGGCTACTATGTGGATTAAACCCATCAGCTGATATAGCTAATCGCAGATTTCTATGTTCAGCACTAAAATCAGGCCACATACGGTCAACCAATTTCCAAGCAGGGGTGTCTGCTGGGTGTCTAAGTTTACCATCATTAACTCTACCCTTGGCATGCCATGTAAGCTTTTGGGCAATTTCAGAAGATTGAAATAACCTCCTAAATCTTGGAATGGGAGGAAAGTACCACACAACTTTTGCTGGAATGCCTTTCTTAGGTTTAGATGTTTTACGTGTCACTTTCCATCGCGACAAGCCACATGTAGGACAACTTGATTCAGATGCATACTCTTTTCTATATAAAATGTAATCATTAGGGCATGCATGTATTTTTTCGTAAGACAAACCTAAAGAAACCATGGTTTTCTTAGCTTCGTACATGGATGTAGGCATCTCATTATTGGGTGGTAACATATCGGATAGGAGGTCAAGTAACTCAGAGAAACTTTTGTCAGACCAACCATATTTTCCTTTAATGTTGTATAGTTTCATTAAGGCAGAAAGTTTTGTGTGTGATGTGCATCCTGGGTATAAGGGCTTCTCAGCATCTTCAAGTAACTTATCAAAACTTTTAAGGTCATCCTCATTATATTTGAATGCATCATTGACCATATCAAATGTAGCATATGGATGATTTTCTTCAGAACATTCAGCAAATGATGAGTTTATAGTTTTGGGTGGATTAACTGAAATTGGCTCCCCATGCCAAATCCAAGTGTCGTACTTAGTGTCAAACCCTTTCCTAAATAAATGGGCTCTAATTTCCTCTTGGGTGTGAAAGGCAAAACATTGACAGAATTTGCAAGGGCATTTCATAAGGTTTGAGTTGTTACAGTGTGTAGTTGCAAACTGTAAGAATTTATCCACCCCATCCGAATACTCCTTAGACAATCTATCTTTCCAAATCCAAGATTTATCCATCTAGTGAATTATTGAAAAAACCTGTTCATATAAGAGTCACTTTAGTAATCTTATACAACGTTAAAGTTAATATTTAATCGGAGGATTTAGCTTTAAAATATTAGAATAGGTTATTTATTATCTTCAAAGTACGTGGCGTTGTTTACACCTCAGTACAGACCAGTATAGTGCCTATTCAGGTTCACCACTGGAATATATGTCGAGGTTTCCAGCCGATATACTTTGGAAGAATAACCTGAATGTTTTTCCCCATTTTTTAGAAACATGCAATATGTACGTGGTCTAATTTCTATGAAAGGTACTAAAAGTTAATATCTAATAAGAGGATTTAGCCTTAAAATATGAAAAAAGTGTGATATTAACTATTATGAAACAAGCAAGCGACAAATAGTAGACAAGCATCACAATGAAGCATGCATGTAGATAGTCCATGTATACGAAAATGGGTCACCATTATTGTGAAACGACATATTCATGTACACACTAATGCCATTTCTTTGTGCATGATATAAAGTCAGGAATAAACTAAGAAATCAATCATAATATATAATGTAAAATCAACCATTCATACAAAATTCAACCATAAAATCAGATATAAACATCAAAGACAAGTGCAGTTTATTAAGAGTTTTAAAATCATTTGCATTGAACATAAAGCAAGAAACATGGATGGTAATCACCTGGGTGTAAGCAAGCAAACCCTAAACTTCGATGAGCTCGAATCTTCGAAATATGCCAATTGATTTGAAATATCAAAACAAACAAATGAGGGATTTAAACGCTGCTCTGAACCTGTAAGAAAGAAAAATATATCAAAACAAACAAATGAGGGATTTCTTTTTTTTTTTTTTAGATGTCTCTGAGAACAGAAAACTGATTTGGGGCATTAGACAATGCAAACCCGACTAAGAATGAGGAATCAAATATGGGCTTTTCAGACTTTATTATGAGAAACATAACAAATGATTGTGATAAGAAATGTGCTTCATGTTGCTATGTTTGGGATTTTGCTGCTGCTGTCCTCATTTTTTTATGACGACAGGCAAAGTCTATCTATCATATTCTCTTGTACTCTGATGTGTTTATCAGTTGAGAAATTTGAAAGTCCTAAGTAGCACATTTATATAGAAGTGCTACATCAAAGTAGTTATAGTGCATATATAGATGCTCAAGCTTTTTCTTCAATTTCAAGCGTCTTTCGTGGCATTGAAGAGTATTGGAGGGAAATTTTTAGTATGTCAATCAGGCAAGTTGATATGCTGTTTTATAAGTTTCCTTTATTGGTCCTAAAATCTGACCATGTTATTGTGATTGTGAAATATTAATATATTTAATCTTTGCAGTTATTAGTTTTTCTTATACTTAAGCATGTTATTCCTATTATTATGTGTGTTATTATTCAATAAATTATGGACACTATGAACTAAACATAGCAAATACAAATCAAATATATTCAAAGTAACGAGGACACAATCATTCCAAATCATCAACAAATATCTAAAGATTCAACGATATAAAAATTATAATGAAACACACCTACCGTCACCAACAAAAAACTGGTAAAAGCGCAGATTACTGTGCGCTTTTACTTATTGATAGGACTAAAAAATAACTATGCAATTTTCCTCTATTGATACTACACCTTTCTAATTTTCCCCAAGTTAAGAACTTTGTATCATAAACTTAAGAGTTCGAAATCAGCTGTGATCATCTTCATTCAAATGGGAGGTAGCTAAAAGTCAAGGTGTGGTATGGGGTGTTTTAGGTTTTATGGAAAAGCTAGATTCTATTATAAGAAATAGTATATCATCGTAGCATTACCAGCTTATAGTGTGAAAACATCGAAATTATTTGCCCAACATGAAAGTAGAACAAAAGAGAAGTTCTACTTAAGAGGCTTCATGCCCTGCACAAGCAACCAAAAATTTCTATCAGTGGTCCAAATTTTTTAGAAAATGAGGCATACATTTTTCAGAATTCAGATTAAATAAACTGAAGCCAACTATAATCCAGTAACACTTCAAGATTACTGACCAGAGATATATAGTTATTGTCAAGCACGAGAAAAAGGCAGTAATACAAATTGAATTTTCCCCGAATATAAGCTCAAATTTTTAAGTCCTCCATTAACCCTCTTGTTACACCTTTTCTCATTAATAATTAATAATACTGATAGATATCTCAACACGCTTTTTATATCGATGCTTTCTTTCATAAATTGCAAATAATTAACATAAACGAATAATTAGTATGCAAAGTTACTGTTATATACATCTAAAGTCAGCAAGGTTGATGCCAAATTGCAACAGATACAGATTTTTCAGAAGCCCACAACATAAAAAGTCACTATACAATAAATAACTCAAGCACAATGGTAACATCGTTAACAAATAAGATCTGTAATAGCCTAATATGCATCTTATTCAACTACATAAGTAAAATGATACAATAAAAGAGCACAATGCAATAGTATGTAGTTCATTGTTTCATTGGTCACCGACTCTTTATTTATTTATTATATGGTGTAAACCACTAAGATGACACCAAACCAGTGGAGTTAAGAACCTGTCCAAATCAGAACCATCTTAAGTGATATACTCCATCAGCAAGACAATTCAAGTAATATATCAAATTCCGAAATTTCACAGTTTTTACCAACAAAGTTAGATTGCTGGGGGGAAAAAATTAAAAACTGAAGACAATAAACAATACAAAACAAATAAAAGAAAACAAACTCAAACAAATTAAAAGGTACATTAACTTAAAATAAAAGATATTTATAAAGTTATTTAATTAAAATTTATTATATTTTAATTAATTAATAAATTAAAATTTATTAACATTTAGTTAACGAACAAACTTTGTAATGATATCTAATACTTTTAAAAAAAAAATTGACCATTATACTGTGTTAACATTTGTTGGAGCATGGATTAACATTTAGGGAAGTTATACCTTGTATATATAATGTTATACTATCCAATCCAACAAAACTGCAGCACCAAACACATTAGAATCAAATAATGTTATGCAGTGCTATCAGCAAACCAAACCCGATTTTCATATATTCATGCAATTTCAGATAACAGTACTGGCTATGAAAATGGTATCTAACAACTTGACTATGGAGTTTTCGAATTCAGAATAGAGGAAAAGCAAAGGGAACAAAAGATCACGTGGAAAATTCCTGCAGAGCGCATGGCTGATAGTTGACTACTTGACTAAGCAACTGTCTATCAGGATTGTCAACCTCGTCTTTAGCTATACGCCAACAAGAAAGGAGGAATAAATGCTTATGAACTTGAACCGTTATTCAATGAACAAGAATCCTTCACAGAAATGTTTTTCTTAGAAAAACAACATGAACCTCACCATCGGGTAAACATGTCGGCAATAATTAATACATGGACTCTTCCTTGCAGGCAAGCACAGACTAACACACGCACGCACAAGCAAACGCATAAAATGATTGTAGACCAACACTTAATGATTGTAGAGCAAACATGGAAGCAATACATAATACATGGACACTTGCGCGCAGGCAAGCACAGACTAACACACGCACACACAAGCAAACGCATAAAGTGATTGTACACTAACACTTACAATGAAGTAAACCAACTCCGGCACAAAAGCATGAAGAACAGAAATTGCTGTTACTTTAACCCAGCTTAATTCCTAATTGCAGTCAGAGACAGACATCAGTAGTTACACACTGTTTGCAGCGCTAAATTCTAAAACAGGTGCAATAAAACATAGAGGTCCATTGACTCCAGGATTCCAAGACATTAGAAAAACTAAATGCAATTGTATATGCATGAAAAAGAAAAAACAATTCTACCATAAATGAATACATATCTTTAATTGCCAAATGATGTAAATTTTAATATGGGTGGAACCGTTAATTGTTGCATTTATAAGGTTCCAACTCAGCCCATTCGAAGAATTAAAGATAAACCACTGTTCATAAATAATTTCAAAACCTATCGATCGCAGGACTTAATCGCCCCCACTAACTTGAACATCAACTTGGTCCTATCTTCAGTAAATCATAATCATTCTTGTTCATGATCATGATGTTTAATTTGAGTGATCTATATTCATATTGAAATTATATAGTAAGCAGGACTTAATTACATCATACCGGCAAAAATTTATCAGCAAAGAAGATCTTTTCATAGTTTCAAGTCAGCCCATAATTATGTTAAAGAAGTAGTGCAAGTTTTAATGATTTGCATAATTTTATAATTATAAATCTTGGCCAGGACAAATTATTCCAAACTTAAGATATTAATTGCACTAACAAATTAAGGGCAGTGGAGGTCCCTATAAGCTAACAAAGGAGACTGGTGGATAAAATATCCTATTATGGTAGATGGCCAGCCTGATATATAGACTTTGTTGTAATAGTTTTGCTTGGTCTATCTATTTCGGCTTTTATCTGCACCTCGACAATGAAATAAAAAATAAAAAATAAGAAAAAGGTATGAAAATCATATGCATTAGTGCTTGTTTTTCCTCTTGCTAGCTGTGACTTCATGACCCCATTCTTCAAATATTAATTAACCTTTGTTTTGCCCTCTTTAATAATGCTAACTGATCATCGGTTTCGAAAAATTATATTTGCATAAACATTGTTATAAGATTGAAATTGTTTTTGTTATTTAAAAAAAAAAGAGAAAATGGGTTGTGCTAGAAACAAGTAACTTTGCTAATAAGAGTCCAAAGCAAGAAATACGAGAGATTATTACTTGGGAAGAATCACTTATAAAAAAAGAAGCAATAATCACAATTGCGCTCCCATAATGAGAATGTAAAGCAAAATTGCAATGCATGAATTAGTGATATTTAGATAGTGGAGGAGCTGGTTGGAGGCCCAAGTTCCCAAACAGATTGATTTTTGATAAGATGGGTGGGGCTTATTCATCTTCTTTTGATAAAATTTTTCATCATAGCAAGAGTTGAATCAAGAGCGGCCACTCTATAAATTACAAGGCGCCATTTGGCTCCACTCTCCCTTTTCTTTGACGATCATATATTAAATTCTTTACATTTTGTTTTTTATTTTTTTCTGTCAAAATAACAGGGAAAAACACATGGGCCTTTTCAGCAGCACCATTCTCAGCAAAAAGGAAATGTGAAAATGATTAGCTACTAAATATTGAAGAAGCTTATCATAACTTGCTTTTGCTTTGGTCCAAGCTTGGACTATGCTTATATGTTGGGCTCTAGGCACTCCACCTCCCACAATTCTACTACTTTCTTTTACTTTTGTTTTATGCATTTGTAAGAGAGACCCATTAGCCTTCTGCCACAGTCCCCATTAATTAATTTTGTTGATTGATGATCGAGAATATTATCTTTAATCATGATCTTTATTCTTGATTAAAAGACCAATCTCTTCCACTATTATATGTAACCAAGCAATTGCACTACTTTGATTACCATAAATACATCTTCCAAATTCAATTTTTATCAATCTTGGATGACTATTCTCTTTTGACCCTCTATAGATGAAAAGCTTACTAAATTTTACAAACCCTGAAATCACCTTTAATGATCTTATTCTATGGCTCCTTGATCATCCAAACGGTTTCCAATTTTCAAAGAGCAAAATAGAAAGAGACAGATGTAAACAAGGGAAAAAGTAAATAAATATATGTCACAAGAGAAAGAAAAGGATGGTCTAGAACCGACTTTAATCTACATTTCTAGCTAGTCTATGTATATAATAGATGTATACAATGCGTGTGTGTACATAAAGCTAATGCCATTCACTCAATAAAGCAAATTATTGGAATTTTTTAATTTCAGAATTGCATTTCTATTATAATAAAATTCAATAACCAGAAAATCATAATCGCAGGCATATGATGTCATGCAATTCTTCTATACAATTATATGACTGTCACATAGCCAGGTTCAGGTCATGTGGCACATGCAAACCATTTCCTATAAATAAATAAAATAAATAAAAAGATGCTCCCAGCTAGCTCAAGAACCTAGAACAGACTCTTTCAACATAGATCTATAAACTCATCCATTCACATATCAACCAAAACAAACACACAAATCAAATCAACAAGATTATAATATCTGAACGAAAATCCAAGTCTCATGAAACACAATGAAGATCACTCAAATACTGATTACCACCTTAGAGAAACACAAAACTATTCCAAAATTTAAGCAGCAAAATCTGAAACAGCTCTCTTCAAGCTCAATAAACAACACTTGAGAAGCTTATAACAACCCACCAAACCCACAAAATAACAAACAAATCAACTATTAAAATCCCTTCGAGTTACCCACAAAATATAATTAACATCAGACTGAGACATGAGGTGAGAGGTGCAAAATAACATATCTTAAGCTTATTCATAAAATGACAAATTACCTATAAAAATTCTAAGCCTAAAAAATATCAACTATCAGCAAGAAACTATTTTATTCCTAAACTTGAGCATACAAAATAACTATTCCGAAACCGAAACTTCCTCACCAAAATATGCTATTCCTCGTCCAGAGCATACAAAAGAACTATTCATACTACCATTCTGTCATCATTCAGCTGTATCAGTTTGAAACTAACACTATCTAGTTGAAAAAAAGAACTATTCATAAATGCTAAAATGATCATTTTCAATGAAAGATTCCACAAAACAGGCTATTACTTAAGCAAATAGATAATAGACCCCAAGTTTATATCTCATGGAGCAAGGGAAAGGAAGGAATTATGGCTATATCTAGCGAAACTCAAGCATGTTCACTACCACAAGTGAGTTAATGAATAAGCTTTTAAATAGAAATTCTGAACCTACCAAGCAAATTAGTAACAAAACATAATGTGAAAGGTTAACCAAGTAGTAGTCCAAGAAATTTCTCACTTTTGAAGCATTCTACATTCATTGTTTATAGGATCTTGCCACTGGAATAACATGAAACCAGACGAAAAAATTCCTAGAACCCAATCAGAACTTTCAGAAGCTTGGCTCATTAAGGAATCACACTTATAACTACTTTCACAGACCAAGCGGCTTCATGAGTAAGGATTTAACAGTCATATTGGATGTGAGAAGAATGTAATTAATACTTTATCCCAACCTAAGTGACATTCATGTCATACAATATCATGGCCATATACATTTTCACACATAACCTCACAAAATAAAACAGAATTCCAGTCAAAGAGATGAGATAATTACAATATCAATATTTTCAAGACTTGTCTTGATACTATAGCTGATACTTAGATACCTTGGTGAAACTAGCTAGAGATAATTCATACTTACTTTCTTGATCATCTCAAGCAATCGAATTAGACTTTTTGGCCTCCTTAAGACTAGCTAGATCCTTCTGATAACTCCGCTTGGCTTTCTAGCAGATACATCAAAGAAAAAAAAATCAAAAATAAAGAATATAAATATGTAAACGTTCAGTACAAAACTATTGCAAAAGGAATACTCAGACCACTCTTCTAATTTGAAACAACTGCAAAGAAATCTACAAAATAATCAATTGAAAACATCAGGAAAATCTCAGTCCTTTAGTTGCAATAAGAGAAACAAGTCTTAATATATTTGCCTTTCTTGTCCTTCAACTGAATCTTTGTTTTTTAGAGTAATGTTAGACAAAAATTTATGTACTAATTGTATATATAAACTCTTGCAATAAATTGATGTGATACTTTCTCTGTTATTGACATGTTAATCACCCACATATCATAGAAATGACCCACATATCATAGATTGAATTTTTTAACTTCTACAAGGTTTTATATGAAAATTTTTGTAACTATAATATTGTTTTCAATATTCTATATATAATGATTTTTTGTAGAAGTGAATTATATTATATCATATCATTTTGTATATAAAAGAAATTTTTTAAGAATAATAAAATTTAAAGTAGTGGGTAAAAGTAGTTGGTATGTATAAAACATTGCACATCATCCTTCATAATTAAAAATGAAAAAGAAATAAATTTGGTGCATTCAATGCATAATACATCACAACAACAAAGAATAATAATAACAATAATAAGCATTTATACTATAATGTTGTTTAAATTAATTCTACTTATCTAATATTATGGTGTATATGGAATCAAATTCTGCATATATATTGTATAAATAGGTTTTTATGTTGCTAAACTTCCTTTATAGGTTTGTATGCTGCTAAACTACCTTTAACTATTTACAAATTAATTTCATTTCCAAATCTCATTTTATCTTCTAAATGGTATTTTGCTCTGTTCTTAATAATGTGATGCATTTATTATTCTGTATACAACATTTATCTTGTATAGCTCTTTTCAAGTACATTCTCTTTACTACTTAAACTAATATATTTCATGCATATTAGAAGTTAAAAAAAAAAAAAAGCTAGACCATGATGTATAGAACTTAAATTTCCTTACTCTAATACGCAAGGAGATAGCTGCAATATTGGCTGCTGAGAAGTTCACTAGATCTCAATGGCCAAATCACAAAGTTTTGAGACAAGCTGCGAATGAACAATAATAAAACATATAGCTTATCAATACATGATTAATAAAAATTCTTGCTCTCTATATATTGGTGTTTACGGAAACCTGGCTTAATATGATTGAATCTTTCTTATTCTTAATCTTTAAATTCTTTTTTCTTAGAAAAGAAAATTGAAAAGAAAGAAAGGAAAAAGAAAGTGGAAGGACTTACATAAATAATCATACCTGAATGCAAGGATGTAACTTGAAAACGCACCTCACTCTTCTGGCTTTAAACCTTTTTGACATAAGCATGAAGATGTGTGAACATAACTTACGATGTTAATAATATTATAAAATATAAAAAATTATGATGAACATAAGCTTGGCAAGTGAGAATATATTTTGAGTTTCTCATAAGCATGAATTATACTTAATTAAATTTCTCTTACCCTCTTGTGCAAGGCGAAAGCTTCAATAGTAGTGCTAAATTTCCCTTACTCTCTTGTGCAAGAAGAAAACTTCGATAGTAGTAGCACTTAGAACGTCACTAGATCAAGATAGCCAAGGGTAGTTTTGACATGGGCTGCAAATGAAATTAAAATAGCCAGTCAATACGTTATGGATAAGAATAAAATGGAATTTAACAACATATTCCAGGGCTAGACGCTGAAAAGATTTTGATTAGTTAGACATATCACAGCAAAGAATGAACAAGAGAAAATTAATGTCAACCTTGATAATTTAATATCAATAAGTTTGGTAACTAAAACACAAGTGGCTGTTTTTTCATTTAAAAGGTTACAGAATCCCAATCTGGTCAATTAATAACCAAGGTTACAGATTCTGTGATTATAACGTTAATAACAAAGAAATGTCACATCAATTTGTTGCAAGAATTTATATAGTTTTGTATATGTAGTATTACTTAAGAAAAAAAAATAAAAAGACCTAGAATGGATAATTTATCGAGACTTGTTTCTCTTATTGCAACTAGAGGACTGAGTTTCCCATAGCATTTTCAGTTGATTAATTTGTAAATTTCCTTGTAGGTTGTTTCAAATTATTTCTGTTGTGATTGTTTTACCATTATTTGTAATCAAGTTAAGTTCTCATGTGATTGAAGATATCATTTTACAAGACAAGGCGTGTGAAAGTTTAATGGCTATAAAATTTTATTGTTAATATATAGGTTAGATATTGTAACTTAATTTCCACACACCCCCTCCTGGCCCCGCCCCAGCCCCAGCCCTACCCATCCCAACCCCTTTTTATTTTGTTAAATATATCTGTTATGATAGGTAGAAATCACTAAGCAAATAAGAATTTGCTTGATCACATTACTTTAACAAACGGAAGGAAATTAATTAGAAATCAACAAAGACAAAGATACTAAAACTTATATTTGTTATTGCAATTACCAGATACTAAAACTTATATTTGTTGTTGCAATTACCAGCTGGAGCTGGAATCTTGCATCTTATACAAATTGCACTTTCCACTAGGTAGTACATTCAATTCCTAGCTTATTAACCGAAAAACCAAACAGAGGCCAGCTTCTGATTGCTGCCAAATCACTCATTCATCACTTAATCTGCCTCGTGGCCACACACCAACAGCAAAATGGTAAATTTCTTGACAAGAACCCAAATCAAAATGTTTTTGCTACTTTAAACTAATTAATTAACAAATCAAATCTCCTGAACCTTCTGTTACAAATATTTTATTAATTCTCTGTCTCCAAATCCATTTTAAAGTTTGTTCGTAAATGTTTCATTTTTACTCAACTGATTCTCAATCATTCAAAAATTAAATCTGATCATAAAATTGCAAGCCAGCATAATCAATTTTTTTTAAAAAAAGTAAAAGATGAAATTTTAATATACCAAAATCTCATTCATTTTCTTCCAATTTAACTTATCAAAAAAAAATTCCAGATTTTATCAGAGTCGGAAAAATCGATTGACAACACAATCTCTGATTGAAAAACGATCCACAAATCCCAAATCCAAAATCAGATTCACAATCAAAATCGAAGGAGAGAGATAGAGAATCCCAAATCAAATTCACAATCAAAATCAAAGGAGATAGATGGAGAATCCTAAATCAGATTCACAATCAAAATCGAAGGAGATACATATAGAAATCTTACCGAAAAGAGAGAGCACCGAGAGATCTTCAAGGAGAGGGAAGCCGTGCAGACCTTGGTGGACAGAACGCAAACGGCTGCAGTTTTCTCCTACAGATCGTGGTGGACAGAAAGCGATTGCAGCTTTCTCGTGCAGCTTCGATCGTATATATGCAGCTTCAAAACAAAACAGTAGATTTGAGTGGGAAATCGAGAGGGAAATCCAGAGGGAAGACAGATTCGATAGGGAAATCGAGAGGGAAGACAGACTCGAGAGGGAAGACAGACTCGAGAGAGAAATTGAGAGAGAACCGAGCGGCAAAGCGACAGAAATTGAAAGAATTGCTTCGGATGTCACGGAAATCTGCAAGCGGGAAGACTTGCGATTTTCAGGGTTGTCGCGGGAAAGGTCGAAAAAGGAGGGGGAAAGGGATTATAGATTAGGTTTCCTTTTATATTTACTAATTTCTTTTTTACTTTTTTAATTAACTATATGTGTCACATATTCATTTAACGACACAACAGTTGGTTCATTTGTTTGCAAGGTGTGACATATATGTGTTTGACCGATTTTCAGACTTATATATGTGTCATTCTCTTAGAAACCGACACAAAATTTGTGACACAAAAACACTCTTTTCTTGTAGTGTGCCTATATAGAAGATGAATCTCTCATTGAACTTTTTCTTGATAAGACTTGAATTGAAGAGTTCTTAAATTTCATATGATCTACATGTTGGAGGCCTTTTAATGTAACATCCCACATCGCTTGGGAATATGATATGATATGTGCTTAAATACCTTGTAAGCTCCTTAAGTTGTTGGAGGCCTTTTGGGTTGCAAAGTCCGAAAGCAAAACCGTGACGGACTGTGTGTCCAAAGCGGACAATATCCAATAGTGGGCCGGGGTATTGGGCTTTGCGCACGCGTGGGGGCCACCTCTCGAAGGCTCGTATGAGGGCCACCGCTTGAGACTGTGTAGGGGTCACCACTTGAGGGTTTATAGGGACCGCAAAGTGCCACACATAGTGCAAAGTGCCATATGTGAGACCACGAAGTGCCACACACAAGTGCTCAGGCCACATATATTTCTTACTCTATCTCTTTACTTGTTCTATTTATTTAATATATTGTTATGTTAATCTAATTTATATTTTATTATTTCTTCAATGCATTATTGTTTGATTATATTATTTAAATTTATTATAAATATTCCCAACAATCTAAAGCCAAAGAATATCTTATATGATTGGTTAGTTATTTGGTTACTATTAATTGGTTGTATATATGTATGCTTTTATTTTTTGATTGCTTATGTTGCACAAACTATTCCATAATAGTTTGTACATTCTACTTCTTATTAGATCCACGGATCAGTGGACCGTTAATCACGCTCTGATCACGCGATTATTACTAATCCACCAGTAAATAAATGTCTTTATTAAGTTATTACTCATCTACCGGTAAATAAATGTCTTTATTAAGTTAAAGACATGAAGGTATGTGACTGGTTATTCAAATTTTTCTTATTTATTTTAAAGAATATAAATGAGTTGTAATGTGTAGTGGTTTTATTATCAAAACTTTTTATGAGTTTTTATTATGGTCTAATAAATACTTCAGTTAAAATATATATATATATATATATATATATATTACTAAGTATAATTATTGTTTATGGTTATAGATTAACTAAGAATGATTTATATATTAATTGAATATGTGTTTGCTTTGGAGCTAGTATGCATTTTTAAATGCATTCATAAACTCATATATATTTCTAATGTCTTTGATCTTTATTGCATATTATTATTGATTAAGAATTCAATTTATGAGTTACTTGCATGCATCAAATTTTTATTACACAATAAAGCATGTGTTTTCTATATATTTATTTAGAAACTCATATGCATGATGGTGTGCAATTAATTCATAGTTTCTTGTGGCTTTCATGTATATTAGATGATAACATCTAAATAATTGATTACTAGAGTATATTAAGAAGACTAATAGATTATTATGATAATTTATGTGGTTGTATTGAATGAAATTGTAGCATAAATGTTAATGATTATTATTAAATACATATATGAGTTATATATTATATTTGCAGTTTTAGCAATAAATATCTTATTAATGTGAGGATTGACAAAATATTTTTTAATGTGGGGGGTTTCTAGTTTTTAAGCGGTTTCATATTTTAGTTCTTAATTTTGTACAATTAAGATGACAATGATTTGAGTGTAGTTATTATTTTGATGATTTTTAAAATTTAACAAATTAGTGTATTAATATTTTATGGAGTTATTGCTAGTGTATTTAAAATGTTACTTAATGTGGGGGTTTTCTTTCACTACAAGAAAATGGGTCTTTTACCGCGGGCCGAAACCGCGGTAAAAGGCCTTCTACGGCGGGCCTACGGCGGTTTAAGCCCGCCGTATAAAATGGCGCCGTAAAAATCATTTTAACTTTTTACCGCGGTTTTGGCCCGCGGTAAAAGTTTTTTTACCGCGGGCTATAGGCCTGTCGTAAAAAATGTGGTGTGGTAAAATTTTTTACCGCAGGCCGTTGGCCCACGGTAAAAAGTCCTAATTATATCCCCTGCTTCCTCCACTGCTTCCATGGTTAGGGAATCAAAAGCTCATAACTTGACATCACGCCACCTGCAGAGCAATAAAAACATTATAAACCCCCATATATGCATCTTCTCTAATATGAATTCGGTGGCAATTAAAAAATCACAATCTCAAATTTACACTTTGCACTATAGCAACAGCATATATATGTGTTTCTAACCATATATAATCAAACATAAATGCTTCTTCTCTATTCTTTAAACTATGTTATTTTTTTATATTAAAACACAAATTAGAAGACAACATCAATGCTTCTCCACCCAACATGGCAAAACACAACCAACAGCAGCACTGACACCACCATTACACTTTCTAATTCTCTGCCATCCACACAAATACTCAAGAATTCTCCACTGAGATATTACTAAACAGGCCCTTAAAAGGTAGGACAGTCAAGAGCAAATAAGATCATGAAAACCCTACTCACCGGAAGTGCTCAAGAGAGGTGTAAGAAAGCTGGTTGAGTTCTGTAGAGCTGAAGGAATTGAAGGAAGGAGCTAGAGAAGCAGAAAATTAAGCCTTAGACTTGTAAAATTTTCTGCACAACATTTCCTTGCAAAAGATCTTGAAACACTTGATTTGACATAGTGGATTTGATTTAGACCAGCAACTTGATGGAGGATCACATTTTGTGGTCTGAACCACTATAAATTCTTGTGTTTCCCTTTCTTTTTCCCCAGCTGTTTGCTGCTATTGCTGTTTTTCTACTTGCTGTCTGCTGCTGGTTGCTGGCTGTTTGCTGTCTTCTCTGTTTTGCCTTTGCAGTCAGCCACTTGTAAGTGTGTTCTGGACATTTTATTCTCAACACATTGCATCTACCGACAGTTTTTTGGCAAGACTGCAGAGACAAAGAAAAGAAGAAGAATATTTCAATATCCAAATTACTGTAAATGAAAAATGAAAGTGAAACTTTGAAAATATACCTTCATAGATTTCAATTTATCTAGTGCATTAAGTACATGCATCTCTGTTTTGGAATCCAATGTTCTGTTCTCCGAAGCTTTCATTGCATCCTCTATATTTTCATAATTTCTCTTCTTTGTATGATTTTATCCATCTCTCTTTCCTCATCCACAAAATTATGAGTTCCACCGAACTCCAGTACATGTGACAACTTTAAATTATAAACATGCCTAGGGTGCATTCATTTATGCACCATAATACAACTTTACATCATTAAGCTAATCATCAATACCTTTCTGCAGCTGTGCTTTGCAAAGCCTTAAGCATTGCATCTACCGACAGTTGCAGCCTAGACTGCAAAAACAAAGAAACGAACAAGACTTTAGCCGCAAATCAATATAACCAATAAATAAAAGTGAAGTTTGAAAATATATCTTCATGGATTTCATTTCATCTAGTGTGTCAACGATGTCTAACTTTCTTTTGGAATCCAAATGCTAGATTTAATGCATCAACAGCATATGAAGAAGAATATCATACTTGGACAAGTTGTGGGCCTGCCAGCTTCAGGAAAGTGGCATTTGTTTGTGCAGCACAGGCACGGGCCATCAAAGTTTTCCCAGTACCAGGAGGTCCATATAAGAGAACTCCCTTAGGAGGACGAACCCCCAATTTCTGGAACCGCTCTTTGTGCGTCATTGGCAGCACAATGGCCTCAACTAGTTCTTGGATCTGTCCCAAAAACAATTAGGTTAATAAAAAGACCTTAACTTTTGGAATTTTCTAACATTAGCAAGTATCTTAAAAAGCACAAGTAAGATGCTTACCTGCTTCTCCAGCCCTCGGATGTCATTATAATCTTCAGTTGGTTTCTCATCAACTTCCATTGCCTTCACTCGGGAATCATATTCAGATGGCAACGTGTCCAAGATCAAGTAGCTATCCTTGTTGACCCCAACCAAATCACCAGGTTTCAATTTATCAGGGTCAACGAGGCCAACTACTGGAAGAAATATGGTATGCGAGTAGATAAATTACAAATTGTTATCAGCATCAACATTACAGAGTAGCATTTCCAAACGTTTCAATTCAAATCCCAAAAAAAAAAAAGAAACGGTTACTGAACATAACAATAATCACACAGATCAAACTCCTCCTTTCATGAACAGATATGCACAAAATCAATTGTAACAAAAGGTGTCTCACCTGACGGGTGGATGTTTTCAACACTACGCATTTTCCCTTCCTTTGTGAGTCAAGATCAATATTTGCACCATCCTCCTCTACCTCATCCTCAGGATTCATTTCCAATATCTGGACACAGAAAAAGACTAAAATTAAAACCTTATCAAGTCATAATTCAACTATTCTTTTCCCTTTGGAGATAAGTGCTTCAAGTAGAATTAATATAACTCAATCGAAATCCCATCCAAAATCTTCTTCAGACAGCTGCTACATTTGAATTTGTCACAACAGGGGCAGAAACAATCTTTATCGGTCCTTGCAAGTTTGAACACAGGTTTATGCCTTACTCATCCCACATAATACCATAAATAATAGTCAAATAAAAAATATAGCTCGATTCACCACTCAAAACACAGAACCAACATAACTCCCAATTTTACAGGGCAAAAATTGAGAAATTTCAGAAGAAACAAGCAGATTAAGAAGGGGAACTACCTCAACAATGTTTCCCACCAAGTATGGAAGCTACTTGTTAAGTTTAATCTTCTCTTGATTCTCCTTTATCTTCTCCTTGTACGAATCCAACTCAAGATTTGTCCTCTGCAACTCTTCCTAAAACCCAGAGAAAAAAAATAGAATTATATGAATCAGAATTTTGTCAAGCAAGTGACTAAGGCATGTACTAAACCCTCTAATAAACAGAACAGCATACATACAGAAATAAAGCAAAATACACTTCCAACAGCAGAACTGAAACCCTAAATCACAACATTTTTGCTGCAAACCAAAAAGACACCTAGGAACACAACAAAAGGACTAAAACTAACATCAAAATCAAGAGAATAACGAATATACAAAGAGATAAATCGTAATACTAATTCACATCATCAAACAACCCGTGATTTTTCATGATTTTTCATGAAAAAGAATACCACAACAATCAGTTAATAAACAGAAGCATTTAATTCAGTAGCACATCATGAACTAAAATTTTGCTTCAACCAAACTCCAGTTTCAGCTCATCTCTCTACCAAGGCATAAATCAAATAAATAATTTCTCTTCTACAAGATGCAGCAAACTTATTAAAAGAAAGTCACATTACCAAAAAAAAAAAAAAACGAAGGTGTGAACCAGAAGGCCAATGAAGAAAAGACAAAAAAATACAACAAATCAACAACCTCACCACAAGAACAAAGCAACCAGAATCAAATAATATGGATCATAACCTGCAAAAATGGGTAATTTGTGTTCGATTATGCCTAACATTTTGATTTACCAAATAATATCGATCATAACATGCATTTGTTCATTAAAAAAGATACAAAAACATCTATCAAAAAAGAAAAACATATCATTTTTGTTGCTAAATTTTTGGACTTACCTTGCAGGAGACATAATCAAACAGCCCGTGAAATGAATTGATGTGCAGAGGGGTGTCGAGACAAAATAGAAGAAATTGTCTCAAATTTCTAAAATCAGTATCTCTCTTTGTGTAGAATAGCTACACAACAAGTAAGAATTTGAGAAATTTGCAGAGAAAGAGAGAGAGAGAGAGAGAGAGAGAGAGAATGAGAGATACCTATAGATCTGAGATGAAGATGGAGACGAGAGATAGTGACTGAGACACCGATGGAGATAGAGGCAACGACAGCGACGGAGGGAGATAGAGTCAGAGGAAGAGGCCAGAGAGACAGATGAAAAATAATTTATTAACAACTCCCATTATCTCCCTACATTGAGCATTAGCCCATCAACTACTAGTTCATTCAACAATAAACCGTTGATGAAATTATAAGTTACAGACAGTTACTTTTACAGGAGTTTCAGCAACAGTGGAAACGTGAGGAAAGATTCTCATCTAAGGTTCTTGGTCCGAAAATGACATCGTATACGGCTGGGAAAGCAAGAAGCGATACCAAGCATTTGGAGAACAGCTGTGATTAATCCAGGAGAAATGTTTATCGTAGACAGCAATCCCCAAGACACGCCCACTTTTATCCTGAACCTCGACAGCGTTCGTCATAACCAAGCATAGAGCAGCCTCAGCCTTCTCCAAAGAAATGTATTCGTGTGGTGGCGGAGTTCCTCTGGCTGCCTTTGCAATCTCCCTCGCTCCCTCGCGAATCTTTGAAACGACATCCAGGTCATCTGAAGACATGACTTTGTCACAGTTGCTCAAGAGGGCGGAGAGACGAGGTGGTGGGGAGGGGGGGGGGTGGTGTGTAAGTGGAGAAGGGAGAGGAAGCATAGGGCAGCACGTAGATCAGAGGTGTGGGAGGAGGAGAAGGGGGGTGGGATTGGAGGAGGAGAAACTCGGAGGAAGACAGGTGGAGGGGGTAGTCAAGGGAGGAGCAGAGGCGGGAGCGAAGGATTTGGGTTGATGGGAGAGAAGGTAATTAGGGATTATGAAATAGGGAGAAAGAAATTAGACGAGAGAGAGGAGGGAAATGGTAATATTTTTCATGAGCTTCTACTGCGGTTCCTTTAGACCACGGTAAATTTATTGGTTTTTAACTGCGGGTATGGTAGGCCGCTGTATAGTTTATTTTTTACTGCATTTTTAGATGCCCGCCGTAGATAAGTGCAGTAAAAACCTTCTTTTTTAGTAGTGTTTATTTGATGGCTGTTAATGTTTTTATGACATTTTGAGAAAAAAAAATTATATCATACGTTATTAAATGATTATTAATTTTGTGTATAAGTTTGAAAACATTATTATTTATGAGGTGATTAAGTGCTCCTTCAATTTTCTTTATTGTGCCTTTGATATTCTTATGCTTTCTAACATTCTTTTATGAAATATTTAATATTATTTAAGAGAGCTAGTGGAAGCAATTATCAAAATAATGGGAACAAGTTCTTAAAGATAAAATCAATGAGAGATTTTGTGCAATTACAAAGATTTTTAGCATGCTAATTAATTATTTAAATTGTCGAGGGGGATATGCTTAAGCCCAAAGGGAGTCACAGGGAAGCAACCCAACCTCTATGATTGGAGATCCCATGAAGGAGGTTCAATGGATAGGAACAATCCATACTGCGTAACTTGTTTAACACAACTATTTTGACATATTTTAGAGGAGATATGATCCTACTCATCCTTATGGCAAATTGCTTGTTATATGTGATGTTATGAAGGATATTTATCCTGAATGAGTCAAAAGGCTAAATACACTTGCGAGGTATATGTCACATATACCTTTTGAGGACTCACCTAAGTGAGAGCTTCGTGAGTGCCGTGACTGTGAGAATTGAGTTATTCTCTAAAACTCTCATGAGAATCAAGATTGAGCGCATGGCCATTAATAGCGCTAACCCGCTAAAACCATGTCTTCGTCGATATTATGTGTGTGATAGTTTGAAGTTTGGTCAAGAAATCGAGTTCAAGACTTTGTTCACTCAGGTTTCTTAAATAGATACTATCAACACTAAGTGTAGGTTCAAACCGAAAAGATACCTGTACCCATTGCATAATAGAAGGTTGCTCTTTATATATATATATATATATATATATATATATATATATTTATTTATTTTATGAGTATTTTTATCTTAATATTTTATTTTATAAAGCTTTAAAGTTTTAAACCTTTTGTGGGGGACTGTTGGAGATAAAAGGTTTAATACAAATATTTATATCATAAGTTACAAAAAATTTATTTTGAGATTAATTTCATACGTTACAAGCATAATAAAACATGAGTTACGATATTTATTATTTGTAACGTTCATATTTTTATTAAGAACATTATGGCTTAGGAGTTACAAGAAATTTAATTTATAACTTACTTGGCCAAGAAACTACTATATAAAGGAGTCTCAAAGGTTCTAACATGGATATGATATATTTTGAGCAACCGCGACACATGGAAACAGGCTATTTTTTTCGGTAATCGTGGTCATCGAGAAGATAGGCTGTGAGCACTGGGTTGTATCTTGGAGCCCTTGAGTACCGATATGACTTGCACGAGGGAAGGACTCTTTGGCTTTAGGACAATACCTTTGACATATCTCCCAAGTGCTCAGGCTACATATATTTCTTACTCTATCTCTTTACTTGTTCTATTTATTTAATATATTGTTATGTTAATATAATTTATATTTTATTATTTCTTCAATGCATTATTTTTTGATTATATTATTTAAATTTATTATAAATATTTCCAACACTATAACTATTACAATTCTTGAAAAGCATTAACATTTTGTGAAGGTGCAATGCATAAGGAAATGGGCTTGAAAAAAAAAAGCAAACAACATATGTTTAGCATTGGGAATGATGATGAAGCCCTGATTAACACCTTCAATTTTCTCATAAAAGTGAAAAGATTACTACTTTATGGACATCATACATAGTCAATGATCATAAATCAATAACTAGCAATCCAATACTACATATATGTGGCTTAAAGTCACTGAAAATTTCAGCAAAAAAGTCGTTGATCGGTTCAAATGGCAGTACTTGCAAAGTATAATCACATTAACAATTTTAACAAATGATAACAACGGTATAGGAAGAAAAAAAAAATAAAAGAAGAGATTGTAATTCAGATATTTGTAAAATTATTATCTAAAATGATACATATAATTATATTGATCTTACAAAACAAAAAAAAAATTGATTCTTTGAGACAATAAAAGAAAAGAAAACATGAAAAGAAGTGGAAGAAAAAGTTTTACAGTAAATAGATTCACAAAAAAGAAGGTACTTATATCAATATCGAAAATAAATTTAAAAATGGGCACAGAAAGAGAGTTGGTAGGACTTGAATGACAATACTTCTCTTATTATTTGAGTATGGAATTGGATGGTGGGATTCACAAAAATAAAGGAGAGAGGATAAGAAACATGCTAGGATAATAAAAGCGCATACCTAGGCATAGCAGACAGTTTATCAAACTACTACAAGATAAATAAGATGCACGTGTCTCAACGAGATAACATGGAACTCTTATGGAAGTGCATAGATGCTAAAAACATTTTCCACTGACATATCCTAAAATATGGCATTTTTATAAGTACCATTCCAATTTAGAAGCAACACTAAATTAAAAATATGAAATTGACCGTCATAGCTTATCTACACAATTGTATAGTCATATAATCTTTTAAATCCCCCTAAAAGATATTGATCAATAGCTTTAGGTAATCTTCTACAATATCTAATGTAAAATCTATCGATATGATGTATGTATATTTACTTAAGAGAAAATATAGTATTTTAAAAATGCTGACAAAAAAGCAATTTTAAAAAAATGGAAGGTACAAACACTAGAAGGAAAGATGGCTTTTACTGTACCCAATTACTACAATTGCAAAAAAAATACAGTAAAATAGGGGTCCGTCTACAGTCCAGTTGCGTATGCATACGCGGCTGACCGTTTACCACTTTTATTGGGATGAGAAGTGGTAAACACAAATTTTTCATCCCCCGTTTCCTATTATTTATTTGGCTGTACGGGTGCATCAGCTGCACTCTAGTTTTTCCCGTAAAATAGAAATTTTTGTCGCGGGCTAACACACCCTCTGTACAAAAAATTAATCTCTCTTGATTTGCCATTTGTCTTTGTGTTTTATGCCTTCTCCGGTCTCTCTCTCTCTCCCCCAATCATTCTCTCTATGAACCCTAGCTTCAATTCGCTCTCTCACACTCAATCCTAACACCTCTGATTCCACACTTACTTCAATCCTCAACTTGCTGACTTGCTCTCTCTAACTCAATCCTCGTTACTCACTTTCCACCATATTCTCAAACTCCTCACTGACCTGTTCTTCACCACCTTCATCTCTCTCCTCTTATCTTTGACTTCTTCATTCTAACGATTCACTCCTCTCGGCCGACTCTGACTCAGCTTCTCTTACCACCAATTCACTCGCCGCGCCCGCCTCTATCTCTTATGGGAATCCCAACTTAGTTCCTAAAATTGACGAACTCTAGTTAAGTTGTTAGGGGGTTAGGGTTTTTGGGTTGTTACAAAGTTTTTTTTTTTCAGTGTTTGGTTCATGGGAGAAGCATTGTTGACTGTCATGGAGTCTATTATGGTTATAAAGGTTCGATCTTAGTGGTTATAAAATGTTTTTTTTTTTTCACCTCTCTAGACATGGTTAGCTTATAGTTGCAATTACATCTTTGTCATACAAGTCGAGAGTCAAATTAAGTTAGTTTTTATTTTTTTGAAAATTTTGTGTTATTTTTTTGAAAATTTTGTGTTATTTTCTCGAGAAGTATCTTTTTAATGAAGTTACTTTTCTTTTCAATCGATTATATGTTATTAACAATATATCTGGAGAGTTTTTATCAATGAATGATTTTGATTACTAAATTTTTTGTCCAGCTACTAGGTTATCTCTCGGTTGCACTAGTGTTTGGTGGAGTTTATAATAAGAAAAATTGAAAAAATAGACGCTATTAGGGGTTTGTAGTCAAATATGGACACATCTTGAATTATTTTGATGCCATAGACACTTCTTTTGTAAAATGATCAAAATACCTCTTAAAAATTAAATTTATTACAAAACTCTTCATTTTCCTCTTTTTCTATACCATTTGTTGTTGTCTAGCCTTCTACACGTCTCGACACCGTCCGAAACGCAGCAAGTGCAATCCGACACGACGATCCTTTGAGGATACAAGCAAGAGGACGCAGAGAGAAGCAAGAACAGTTAGTTCAGGTAAGTTCCTTCGTTGATTTTTTTGCTTGTTTTCTTGATCGTTTGAAGTGATATTTGCGTTATGAAGAATGAAAATGACGTTTATATTAGGCATAATCCGAAGGAATAGAGAATTATATACGAAATTAAACATTTGAATTTCTTAGGGTTTTGGGCTTAGATTTTAGGGATTTTGAATTTGGGATTTGAGTTTCGGTTCAATTTTTGTACTTATTTTGTGTTTATTGGGTGAAGTGTTATTAGGCTGATTTTGTGGTTTGATGTGTATAAAAATGGTGAAAATCGACGCTTTTCATCGCGACCAAGATGATGACGAGTGTCGGTTTTAGACTGGACACTCGACATAACGTTTCGAGTCCTATCGGATGCACCAACCGACACTCGTTATCAGGGCATTTTTGTAGCATCGAGTGTCAATTTCGTGGAAACCGACATCACGATGTCTCGAAACATGTCCTGACACTCGACATAGCTGTAATTGGGAATGCCGAGTATCGATTTTATGTAAAATGACTTGATGGCGAGTGTCGGCTCGTGCATCCGATAGGACTCGACACGTTTATCGGACAAACCAATTTTCGCTTTCATCGAGTGTCGGTTTCAGTGTCGGTTTCTTCGACCAACCAACATTCAATAAAAGTGAAAACAATTGTGTCGAGTGTCGGATACATCAACCGAAGAGTTTTACAATGCCAGATTTTGAATTCGACACTCGACTAGGCTGACATCCGATACAGTTTTATTGTCGGATGTCCGACCTAGTGTATGTCGGATGAAGGAATCCGACAAAAGTTTTATCTGACAAAAGTTTCGTTGATTTTTGTTATCGAGCTTTTCGAGCGCGTCGTGTTCCGTCAAGTTTTGTCGAGCGTTTTGACAGTTTGGTTGTTTTAGCCTTGTTTTTTGCAATTTCCCACGAAATTTAACTATATCTGACTTTTTTTTTGCAAGTTGAAGCAAATGGCAAATGAATTTGGACTATTCTTCACCCTCAAGGCACCGTATAATGAGCACTACCATGCGGTTATTACAAATTTAGTAAGTTTGGACTGTATAGAATGGATTCGCGTGACATTAAGTGAGAGACAATGAAACATGTTTCGTAATACATGTTTTGGGGTTGTCCTAAATATTCGGGAGCTGTCCTTTCCGTCTTAGTTGGTGCACAATGTGCTTCAGTGGGAGGTTAACATAGCAGAGTACGATGACGAGATGTGGTTCCTTATTGAAGGTAAAAATATGGTGTTTGCACTACAATGTAGTTAAATAATTTTATTTTTTAGTATTTGATGGTTATAGTTAAGTTTTTTGTTACCATTATTGGCATCTTATGTTTTTTTTCTTCTTTCCAGAAAGATTGATTCGTTTTTCTACCCACGAGTTCGGTTTGGTTACCGGTTTGAGATTTGCTACCACCGTGCCACTAATACTGAATGTCTTGAATCCGTGCCTTTTGTTGGATATGTAATTCGAGAGCAAGGACATGGAGCTCATGGATTTCTATCTGAGACTTCGCCCATTAAATGTGTCAGATGTGCTAGATGAGGATGTTGTAAAGCTGGCCTTGTACTACGTGCTGGAGTGTTTTTTTATAGGATGGAATTGACGCCGACATGTCTCGTGTGTGTGGTTGAATTTTGTCAACACATTAGATAATTTTAACAATTATCCATGAAGTTCGGTGTCTTTTGATAAGATGCTTAAAGGAACGAAAAACGCTTTGGATGGGAGGTTAGAAAGGTATAAGAAGCGAGCCGAAGCTAAGACAAACAAGGCGACGGAGAAAGGGAAGCACGTAGAGAGATATAACTTAGAAGGGTGCCCCTATGCTATTCAGGTACATATTGAAAAACAAATGTGTTGACTTGTTTATTAGTTTCTTTGAGGTACAAATTTAAAAACATAGTGTCACTAAAAAACTCTTTTGTTATTAAGGTTAGGTTGTACGAGGCCGTGCTGTACATTGGCGTGACATATGGCGAGTAGGCAAGGACTTTGAGGGGAGGATACCGCGTTTGTTGAAGTGGGAGACAAAGAAGACCCCGTCGGAAGATATCATCAAACGCGATGTCCTGTTGGTTAGGAGGCAGGTATGTAAGGTTCCCCTTTTTTTTTTTCTTGTTTTTGGTCACAGCGAAGTAATGTTTAATTTGATGGCTTATTTATTGATGCAGGCTCGTCCGCTCATCATTTTGGAGCCATCTGAGGTGAAGCAGATGACAGATTGGTATATTAGACTTGCTGTAGTAGTTGGCATCCAGAGAGGTATACATGTAGCATGGACGACATCTGTGGATGCTCCTTTATTACCCAATGAGAGGATTGAGCCACTTCTGACAGGGGATCCATCAACTCCACCTCTTGCTGGTTAGAGTTCCCTAATTAGACCTGGAAGAGCATATGCATGTAGTAATGTTTTAGTCGTATACCAATGGACACAATAATCACGGTACGTCAATAGGTTCATACATTTGCAAACAGCTAATATATAAGCACACGTAAGCTGGTCAAGATCAAACGCCCTGCACGTGCATCTCTGAGCGTGCATGTCAACGATGCTAACACGATCGTTGTCTCTCATCTCGTACATAGTAAAAGAGATACCACTAACCCTTATACGTTCGCCCTCCTTTAAACGCTCCTCCATCAACTTGTTAGCCCATGATGAAAGATGTAATTCTGAGTTAGCAAATAACTGTCGACGCTCATAGAACCATTGCTGCAAGTTCACCTAGTAATAATCTACTAACAATGTAACCAGAAGGAATCGCACATGTCGCAAGTAGCTGTTCATCAACTCAGTTATATTTGTTGTCATGATGTTATACCGCCGGCCATGAAACTGTGAACGTGCCCATTTATCAACTCCAATCTCTCGAAGATAAGTTGCTGCTGCAGGCATATACGATTCAATTTGTCGCATATGATAGTTGAAATCAGCACAGTGATATGTTCTTGCAGCTCGAGAATATATATCCAACAAAGTCTTGTCCTTGAACGTGGCCTTCAAGTTACCCTTCAGATGATGAGTACACAATCCATGCAGTACATGAGGAAAAGCTTCTGCAACAGCTCATTCAATGCTACGATGATGGTCAAAAATGAAAACAAGATCTTGGACGTTTCGTATAACATGATCGCGCAACTGTCTCATGAACCAGTTTCGCAAGTCATCATTTTCAGAATGCCAAACTCCAAATGCCAATAGGTATATTTGTTTATTTCCATCCATAGAAGAAGCCATAAACATTGTACCTCTATATTTCCTTTTCAAAAAAGATTCATCAACTGCGATAATTGACCTAACTGATGATGCAAATCTAGCAATAGAGGCCTCCATACTTATGAAAAGGTATCTAAAATGGTTATTGTCATTAGTTTCTAAAGTCGTTTTGGTCTCCAAGTTTGCTTTTTCAATCATGTACATGTACTGGGGGAGTAGTGTGAATGATTCCTCATGAGATCCGTGAAGTTCTTGCAAAGTTGCCTCCTTTGCCCTCCATGCCTTGTTGTATGTGATATTAACACCCAATGACTCCTAAACATCAGACATAATATCCTTTGGACAATATATTCTCGATGCCTCCATGAATTTGCTCTTAATATGTTTGTCAATGATATGTGCAGTTGCCTATTTGTGGTTTGGGTGAAGTCTGGCTCCTGAGCATGTGTGATGATTCTTATACTCTTTCACTTGGAAGAAATATGAATCGGCTACCTTTGTGGCACGTAAACGCCGTTTACAAGATTCAGCACGGCATACAACCTCAAACGTTGTTACATTGGAGTTCCTCATCTTGAATTGAAAGTTGCGTCTTAATGCCAAATTTGATAACTTCTCATGAAGCTTCGTTTTGCTGTTAAACATCTGCCCAACTACAACCTCAATCCCATCAACTACAAACGATGAAGCATTATCGCCAACTGCGGATGATGAATGCACAATAGGCGACATCCACTTGAATGTGTTAGCCTGATGACTGTCATTCTTAGAGCATAAATTAGCTTCTTCATGTATAGGATTTGCATCCATTCTCGACTCATTATTTGACACCGGATCTTGTTAATGTCCGTATAGTGGAGGAGTAAGTGCGAAGTGATTGGAGAAGGAACGGTAAACGGCACATCCTGATTCACATCATTTAAGATCTCCTTCTGTTCATCATTATCAAAATGTGAACCGTCTACATCTTGCCCATCAACAATAAAATCATTCAAAACCTCACCCAAATCTTTAATACGAACAGTGCAATCATCATTCTCATCGTCGCCATTCTCACTAACATCATCACTACTATCATCATAATCTTTATCACCACCATCGTTACCATTAATATCATCAGTAGCACTATTAACATCAATATTGTCTAAACTCTCAAACTCTCTAATGCTATCGAGATGACGTGGGCACCCCTTCCTCATTTTCATCTAACACCCCAACTGACTTATGTCCTACATGTCCTGAATATTGCTCAAACTTAATGCCAACGTCATCATTGAATTATGGTTGTGCACAAACAGGAGTGGACTCATTTAATTAGTTGCTTCCACTTGCTGACCGAAACATAGAGGGATGAGAAGAACTTTGTCGCCTTCGTACTGCATCGGATCCTGACCTCTGTCTTCGCTTCTCCCTATCTTCAACTTTGACAATTAATGGTGTATATGACTTTTGGTCCTCCAAACAATGTTGTATAAAAAGAAACATCTTTGTCAGTCTCAATAGGAGTTGGTATTGGCGGAACACCCTTAAAAGCAAATTGAACCTCTAAAGTCATGTTATGCTTATAAAGATCCCAACCAATTTCAGTACTAATACAGTCAACCAACTCATCATAGGTAGCACACCTACGAATTATCAATGGCTTGGCCCTCCCACCGGTGTACAAATAACCACCATTCTCTTGTATAATCCAAGAACCCTTGTATAGAATAAGGATGCGTAAAGTTTTCATATCCTACATGATAGAGACATATCATATAAGGTTCGTGGATAAAAAATCATTACGAAATTACTTAAATAGGTCACAAAAACAATAATTCTGTCCAAACACTCGACATATCTCGACGGAATGCACTCGATGCACAACACTCGATGAACCACACTCGACACATAAACTCGACTAAATACACATCTGACAATCGACGCTGTCACATTGCACTCGATGCATTAACTCGACACTCGATCGTAGACTCAACACAATTCCTCGACACTTGACATTACTCCGCGACATGTCGAGAGTAGATCCGACACATCGAGCGAAGTCGCTCGACAAATCATGTCTTCTTTCTCGTTGACTGCGATACCAGATCTTCTCAACGAATTTGCAGTTTCCAGCAAATTTTGACAGAAACCACACTATCTTTAAGCTTAGTTTAGATACATATCTCTATTTTAAGCTACATAATGTGATTGACAGCTACCAAAACGATAAATAACGAAAACATTGCAACCTACTTTAACATTCTTGCGCTATTTAGAGAGAGATTAAGGAGAGTTTGTCTTATCTGGTTACTCAGCTTCAACTATACGAGTAAACAATGAGATGAAATGAAACAAAGCTGTTGAAGAGTGTTTCGGACAGTGTAGGAAGGAAGGAGTAACGATGGTTTGTTTAATTTTCTTTCTTCTTTCTTTTCAATTATTAAGGGTATTTTAGTCATTTTATGAAGAAAGTATCTATGACATGAAAATTTTTCAGGATGTGTCTAAATTTCACTAGAGGCCCCTAATTCTGTCTATTTTTTTAATTTTCTCTTTATAATACATAATTGGCTGTGATTCTACATCGTTATCATACAATTATTATTATTATTGTTTTTTCGCTCTTTCACAAATTCCATAAATGGTTGTCATTCCATTGACTTGTTTGCTTGATGATTTAATGATGCTAAATGGTTGATTTTGTATATTCATCCTTATGGATCAACCGACACCTTGCCATTTGCAACCATGGGATATGGTTTTCTTGCTGTAATGGCTATATTTGAATCAAAATGCAAAGAAGGTCTTACTGTAAGCTTTTCTAGTATTTGGGATATTTCTTTTTGCATTTTATGATGTCATGATGATTTTGATGTGAGAATTCTAGACATTAATTTATTTTACTCTTAATTTATCCATGAACTTCTTTAACATTCAGGCTCTATATTTGAACGTAGTGGTTTTAGGGACTGCATCTATGGTAGATTAAACAATTAGTACACTTAATCTATTTGGTAAATGAATGTATATAGTCTGGCTATACTAAGAGTCATAGATTTTCGTGCATGATTGAGAGTTATATGGCTAGGTAGATGTTGATGTATGTTAAGGAGATGCTTAAACCCAAAAACAGTGCAGTGTTCTTAAGTTATAGCTTGTGTTACGAAAATCCACACAAAATTTAGAGTTTTTTTTTGCCTTGAAATTTTTATATATTAAATTAGACTTTCTAAAGATCATCTAGAATTTTGTTTCACTTGAAAATTCAAATCGAATTTTGGTGAATTTTTGAATTCTGCTACTAGATTTGAAATTTCTAAACTTAATCGGATAAGTCTATGTTTAAACTGAAAAATTTGACAAGGAATTTTGGTAAACTGATTTTTATGTCATGTTCTACACTAAAAAATATTTGAAAAAAAGTTGTTTCACTTAAAATGGAGATCTTTACAATTTATGATGATTTTTCAAAGTCTTAACTGTAGATCTCAAATCCTCATTTTCATAACAGAGACTATAAAGCAAACTAATTTTGACTGACTTATACTTCATGAAAAATCATAATTTTTGGCATGATGGTTCTTCAATATGTGTTCTTTCAAATTGGAAAATTTCATGATTTTATAAGCTCTATGGAAATTGTTATGATTTTTGGAAATTGACTGTTTGGTTTAAAAGCCTATTGGACAACATATAAGAATGTGTAAAACCATGCTATTTTCCAAAACTTTAAGGTCTTAATTTGATATGATACTTTTAGTTAAGAACCTTTTATGTGTTTTTATGAAATCTGCAAGTTTTTGTAAGAATTCGGGCAACCGTTGAATTGTTAAAAATCAACAAATGAAATGTGTGCAGTTTTGGATTAGAATTAAGTCATTTATCCAATATATGTTTTGATTTCTAAAGTGAATTGGTGAATTAGATTTTTGTCAATATTAGTATTAGCAATTGATAATATTTCATTGATTTTTGTTGGATATAATCATCGTCAGCTGTGACATAGTTTTCATTGTTGTTGTTATTGTGAACATCAGCCTGTGTTGCTAGCTATGTACTTTAATTTTTATTTATATATTTATTTTTTGTGGGTGTAAGTTACTTTTCATGTTTTGTATAATTAACATGCTCGATTATGTGGATCAAAGAGCCATAGCAAGTAACAATGTCATTGGAAGTCTTAGCAACTGTGATGATAAAAGTTTATGCATTATCGAAAGTGGGATTCAGTTAAGAATTACTTGACACTACAAGAAAATTGGGCTTACATGTGTAGGGATGGCAAAATTTGACTTGACAGGTCTGCGGCCCTGATGTGCCCCACAAAAATGGGACAGGGCAAGACCTCTGAGGCAAAATGGCCGGGGCGGGTCTGGGTCCAACCCCTTGGACTCGTTGCCTTGCCCCGCCTCGCAAGATATAGGGGTGTCTTTGTAAAATTTTAAAATTTTGAGACTGTTTGAATTTTTTAGGTTATATTTGTTGAACTTTTCATATATGTGAATTTCTTTATAATTTTACAAACAACACAAATACTTTGACAAAAGTTACATTTTAATTAATAATTATGATTCTTTTATTATATCAACATCAATTTAGTCATGTTATAATGACTAAATAAAATACTTGTATTTTATAATAATTAAATTTGTATAATATATACAATCTTGATATATATTATTAAGTACTAATTAAATTATTGCAATATTAATAAGATATACCTTTAATCTAGTCAATATATTATTTTTTAAATATATAAATAGAAATATGAGAAGAACAATCTTATAACCTTAAATATATGATTTATCATAATTTAAATTAATTAATTGAATTATTAATCTTTCATATATATATATATATATATATAATGTTAATTAATTGGTATATATTAATCATATTATTATTATTATTAGATTGAAATTGTATTATCAATTATTGGAAAAATTGTCAATTAATTAGTGTACAAGCAATAATACACTTTTAACATTAATTTTAATATAGTATGTAGCATTATTACTAATAAAATCAAATGGTAATTAGTAGTCACTATTTTTTTAGATGATATAACTAATTTATATAATTATCATTTAGTTTGTATAATAGCAATAAAAATGAAAACTTACATAAACTTTGTGGGTAATGGATTTTTTTATATAATATAAATTAACTTTAGTTCTTTTAAGTTTAAGTACAATCACCATTTAGCTTGGACAATGCAAATATAAATGAAAATTTATATAAAGATTTTTTTATCCAATATAAATTAACTTTTTTTTTTACTTTTAATGATTGTCAGATAATTAGATTTGTTATGAAATATTTTAGGATATATATAATGTATATTTGTATTTTATTTTAGATTAAGAATAAATTATATTTATGTTATTTTAAAAGTTTATAGATATATGTATGTTTTCTGAATAAAGTAGATTGAATATAATTTTTTTATAATTTTTAAATAATGGTTACAAATATCTTTATATTTTAGATAAAATAATTTAATAAAATTTAAATTGGGCGGGGCGTGGGTGGGAAAAAATTCAATGGGGTGTCACTTTATTTGTGTCAGTTTCTAGGAAAATGACATACATGCTTTAGTCAAAACTAAGTAAAATCATATGTGTCATTTTTCTGGGAGTCTGTGTAAAAATTTGTGTCACAATTTTAATAACCGACAACAAGTATAACAATTAAATAATAAATCAAATAACAGGGCAAGACTTAAATGCAACTGATCGTAATTTTTCTAAGACAATTTTTCTTCATCGACGATTATCATCTCCAACTTCATTGATGAACTTCATCATCATCATTAGCTTTTTGCCTTTGAATCATTGTCATCATCGTCTCCAGTCTTGAATAATCTCATCTCTTCCCTCAGATGCAAAGGTCTCAGCTATCATTCAGGATGGAGATTGGGCTTTTCCTGAAGGTGGACCGGACCTCAGACGGGTTTGGGACTCTATCCGCATCCGACCTATGATGGGGACTCTTGACCATATTGTTTGGAAGGGCCACACCTCTGGTATTTTCTCTATTGCCTCAGCGTGGGAATTATTACGGAGTAGACGCTCGGTAAACTCCTTTCATCATCTTCTGTGGTTCCCTGGCCATATTCCAAGGCACTCCTTTATACTTTGGCTTGCCTCATTGGGCCGTCTTCGTACTATGGATCGACTACGAAGTCAAGGCATGTTATCTTCTTCAGGCTGTGTTCTCTGTGCTTCAGCAAATGAGACGCACGAGCATCTTTTCTTCAGCTGTCCTTTCTCGTCTTCTGTATGGGGGGAGATTTCAGCTAAGACTCTTATTGTTTGGCCATCTTCTGGTTGGCTCTCTCTACTTCATTGGGCTTCTCTTCATCTTCAAGGCAGGAAGAATTTTGGGCATATCCTTGCACGTTTGGTTTTCTCTGCTATAGTTTATTTTCTATGGTATGAGAGGAATGATCGTGTATATCAGCAGCGACATCGGACTCGTCGTCAGGTGATTGATGAGATTTTTGCATTGGTCCGCTCTCGGCTTCTTACCATTGAGGCCAAGTATGTGATCATTGCTCAGCTTCATGCTATATGAGGCCTTCGTTATTAGTTGGTTTTTTAAGTTTTGTTTTGTTTAATTGGGCACATGCGCCCTTTTGTTGCATTGTCTTGGGAATGTTAGCTTTGTTGCGGTCGTTATTGGGCCTACGCACCTTTTCTTTTTTGTTTGGGCCTTTTGGATCCATATCTCGCTTTTTGTTTGAGGCCTTTAGGCTTCGTTTTTCTTCCTTTTGGACTTGTGAGTACTAAGTACTCTTCTTGGGGTATGCCCCTCGTATTTTGTACAATCATTTTTCTTTTTATGTGAATAGTAATTTTTCCAAAAAAAAAATTGTCTCACAGCCTCTGAACTGATTGACTTCATCTTCTCGAAATCCTTCTTCTCTTGATTTATCGCATAACAAATATGTGGTCTCAATCAATGTGCCCTAATATCTCATCACCTTCTTCTCTTGATCTTTGAAGCTTCATCATGGTTTCATCTTTGCTCATCTCATGCTCTATTCAGAAATATGACTAGATATGAGGATATAGATTTAACATAGGTGAACTTTTGTTTATGTTTCTTTTTTTTTCCTGTTTATTGTATTCAAATATCCAGGTATTTTGTCTTCTTTTTCTTTTATTGTATTGCAATTTTGTTCACAGAAATTTTTATTTTTAAACAAAAGAGAGGTTAAAGAGGACCAAAGCCGAGTAAGGACTGGGTGCTTGATTATGTAACGAACAATGATGATGCTGTTTAGAGCCTGCCGATTTATGTTGGAGGGGTCAAAAAACCACGATAAAAAACTTTTTTACCGCGGGCCAAAACTGCGATAAAAAGTCAAAACGACTTTTTAAGGTGCGCCGCAGGACCACCATAAATGACTTTTTACTGTGATTTTGGCCCGCAGTAAAAAGTAATATTTCTTGCAGTGAAAATTCATAAAATCTCATCATCAACTCGAAAACCTCCCATCTAATATTTGGAATTTTAATGTCCATTACATTTTTCTCTTGAAAATAATATCAACAAAAAAAATTAAAAATATATATAGAAAACTCAATAATGCTTATAGTAGATTAATGAGGGCCAACTAATAAACACACCACCAAATAATTATACATTTATTTATTAAAAACACATTTTAATTTAAAGTTGGGACAAACAGATAAACTTCAAGCACAAATTCCATGAATATATAAGGAATATCCAATCTAACTGGGAAAAAAAAAAATTGACAATGCAACTCACCAATAGCCAATACTATGTACCTTTAAAACAACCCTACCTAACTTAAAATAAAAAAGGAATATTTACACATACATACATACATACATACATACATACATACATACATACATACATATATATATATATATATATATATATATATATATATATAATACGGTCTCCTGGTTTATATTAAAATATAGACTGTCTTACACTCTTGGATTTATCATAGGGCTCATAGTTAACATCATTGTTGTGACTTTTGGGCTATTTGTGGAAGGGTTCTGTCTGAGATCTTAACAATATTATGATGAAACAACGAGCAAGAAAGTCAAATAAGAAAATAAATAAAACAAACAACACCAGATTTATAATGGTTCGGCCAATTAAGCCTACGTCAACAACCTTGGAGATCTCAACAACAACCTTATTCCAATCAACAATAAAGAAGAATTACAAGAATACGAGTAGCAATAACAAGGATTTCAAACCTTACAGCCTTCCTCTATATATACTTCAAGATAATCACCAATCTATAATATATACTTCCAAAGAAAGCTCATAAGAAGAGATCACTGGGCACCAGATCTTTAACATGATTATCTCTTTAATAATACCCCAAGGATACCACATCTATGATGTTTGTTTGCAAGAGACTCCAAATCACAGACCTCCATGATCACAACCACACGTTGCCAACCTTCTTTATTCTAAGGTGTTTGAAATGTTCTCTCTCTCTTCTCTTCTTGTTCTCTTTCTCACTCATATGAATAAGGCTCTTACGTAGGCCTTTGCATTTCTTTCCTCTTCTAACAAAGATTCCTAAACTAGAAGTATAATCAAAATTTCTTTTATTTTAGTTTCCTTGTCAAACTATGAGTACCCAAGATTATCCTATTAAAACAAAGTACAATCAAACTCAACTTCCTAGTTTGATACAAATTCCAATTTGTTTTAATTCTAATCTAGAGACAAATCCTATATTGTCTAATATTTTAATAAGATAAAACCACAAATAACAATGATAAAGAAAAAGGTAATAATATAGATGTCAAATAAAACTTTTTTCCTGCCTTGGTAACAAAATTCTTTGTTTTTTAAATTTTGTCTTTCCTTACTCTCCTCTCTCGTTTCATCTCTTTCCTTTATCTTTATACAGACCCCAAGCCATGTACATCTATCAGACCCCTGTCAAGCATTTGGTGCAGCATTAAGTTACCATTACAAATAAAAAGATCATGTTAAGAATCTGTGTATATGTTATTGAATGTCCCTCGTTTTCCAACTTAACTTTAAAGCATGGTTTTTGTTATTATAGTTATTATTGGTAAACACAAAATTCATCAAATAGCTTCCCTTTAATAGAAATTGAATCCCATATATATTCTTCCATTCCAGTTTTTGTTGGAACTAAAACAGCTTAAGAATCTTGTTTTTTTTTTTTTTTTATAGATTTAAAGATTGGATAAAAGAGGGAAAACAAAAGAGAGAGAAGAAACATGAACTAAAAGAATACTGCAAGGCTAGTTCCTCTTTAAGTTTTTAATGCCAATGGCACCAATAAACTTTTCATGAATCAATCAACAACACTTGAACCTTCATTAATTTTAATAAAAGTACATTAGTGATGAGAAAGATAAGAAGCTTTTAAGTAAAGGGTTTTGAAAGAAAAACAATGAAGAGATGTTAGATAGATATGTTTGAGGACAATGGAGACACGTAAAGAGAGAGATAGAGAGAGAGAAGATCTCGTTTGTTACCAAGGCAGGAAAAAACTTTCATCAGACATCTATAATTGTACTTTTTTCTTTGTCATGTTAAATCTGAGCCTCACGATAAATCCAAGGGTGTGAAACAATTGGCTCGGATTTTAATATAATTCGAGAGACTGTACTAGAGATAACTCTCTCTCTCTCTCTCTCTCTCTCTCTCTCTCTCTCTCTCTCTCTCTCTCTCTCTCTCTCTCTCTCTCTCTATATATATATATATATATATATATATAGAGATATAGACAAACACACACACACACAAAACTTACTCGATAACTATTGTTCAACATCGCACGAAATGCATATGAAGAAACAAGTATACAATTAAATTTGTTGAGCGTAAAACTACCTGTCTATAATACACACACAGACATACAAAAATGTAGATTCAAAAAGGGGACTCATGCTAATAAGAAACTTGTGGTATGACATTAAAAAACTCAACAAGTTCCGACAAATTTTCATGCAACAAATTCTACAAAATTACACATAAAAAAACTCATGGTATTAAAGGAAAATTTGTAACTTTCAATTAGAAGGTGACATTTGACAATATTGCATTGTTTACATACTAGTTCCTTAAATAAACCTGTACCAAGAATTATCTGTCTTCACAGGTTTAATATTCTTGAGAAATATCAACTTTGAATGCATGTCTATTCAAAATCTCAAACAGCGAAAATGATATCCACATTTATATTCTCATGCTCCAGAACAAATGTGTGAATAGGCTTGTACATTTGTGTTTGTAAAAGTTATGCAAAAAGTATTAAAAGTTGACTTATAACACCGAAGATCACTCACTAAAGCATTTATACAGTAAAAAATTGAGAATCTTATAAAACCTACATATTAATTGAAAACTCTTAAATTCCTTTACATTGTATATGATAATGAAAGATAATTTGTAATACAAATGACAACTCAAAATGCTTCAAAAGCTTACTTGTGGTGTTGAAGCGGGTAGCGCTACATTTACTGGAGAAGTTCATGCTTTATTGGCCAACTTGTACCAAGCCATAATACTAGCAAGTTGCTACTTAGGGTTTGTAGCACCAAGAAGTCCAAGATCCAAATCTAATCCTGCATAAAAGAAAATTGTGATCAACAATTTCAAGTCATGAGGAAATTCTCAAATCAAAATTTACAACATCTTCAATGAATGAACATGCAAATGCAAAGTTATGGAAGAGAATGACTTCAAATGGAGATGTCACCAGTGTTAATGAATATAGAGTTCTAATTATCATGGTAAAGTAGGAAAGGGATAGAAACATTATATATAGTTACTCACTTGTTAACCATCACCAAATATTGCACAAAATGCATTTGAAGAAGTAAGTAGTCAAATCTGATGAGTGTAAAATTACATACCTACAATAAAAAAACACAAATATAGGTTCAATCTAATAAGAAACTTTTGGTATCACATAAAAAAGCTTAACAAGTTGCAATAAATTTCCACCCAACACACATTCCATAAAATTACTCATAAAAATACTTATAGTGTCAAAAGGAAAATTTGTAGCCTTTAACTAGAAAGGTAATATCTAACAATGTTGTATTGTTTGCATATTGGTTCTCGAAATTGACCTGCACCAAGAATTGTCCGTCATCACAGGCTTAATATTCTCAACAAATGTCAACTTCAAAAGTATGTTCTATTCAAAATCTCAAACAACAAGAAAAAAAAATGTAAATTTATATTCTCATACTTGTAAACAAATATGTGACAAGTTTGCCCATTTATGTTTGTAGACAGTAAAAAAAAAATATTGAAAATTTTGACTTTGGAAACCTAAGGGCCACTCCTTAAAGCCTGGATCAAGTAAAAAATTGAGTATCCTATAAAACCTTCATATTCTTTAAAAACTCTTAAATCCATTTACATTGCATATGATAACAAAAGATAACTTGTAAATAAAATACAAATGACAACTCAATGCTTCAAAAGCTCACCTATGGTGTTTAAGATGAGAGGCGCAATATTTACAAGCGAAAGAGTCTATGCTTGTACAAAGCCACAATACTAGCAAGTTGTTGCTTAGTGCTTATAGAACCAAGAAGTCCAAAGAGCAATTCTAATCCTGCATGAAACATGATCGACACTTCCAAGCCATAAAGAAAATCCCAAATCAAACTTCACAACATCTTAAATGAATGAACATGCAAATGCAAAGTTATTAAAGAATAACAATGTATACAAATACCACAACTGTTAATGAATATAGCTTTTTGATCATAAGGGAATAAAGATGATAAAGAGTTAATGCAATTTTTTCTTGGACAACTTTCTTTGATGCATGCATCATATGTAACAAATGGAACAAAAACTAAAGAAACTAAGAGATGACTCTTTTGAGGTTAACCATAATAATCTAATGAAATAAAAATAAAAATATATAAAGTAAAATGATTAGCAAGAAAGAACTCACTTGTCCATGTATCTTTCTTTTCCAATCCTCTCAATCTCTTGGCTATATAATCATTCCTTTCTTTTAAAACATTCAAATTTATTTATGTCATGTTCAAAGAGATAAAGATTCAATATTATTCTATCTTAGATGTAATGTACAATGATATTCATGCAATCATAGCACCCCTTATATAAACATAGGTGAACACTAAATTCTCCATTTTGAAGTTTTTGCATGTCTTCTAGCCTAATAGTTTAAGATACAACATCCTTTGAGAGAAAAGAGTACCAACAAAACACTGTTAATAACTTGTAAAAATGATTTGAAAATTTCAAATATACTATTTAAAAATTAAAAAAAACATTACTATACCTTATTATTTAATGACAATAAAGAGCTAAGGCAATAAAAAGTTGCAATGTACCATTTTTGGACTCAATATGCTTAAAAAAATAGTAGTATAATTCCTTTTTGAGAAATGACAGCTAGGTATTGTGTGTCCAAAATTTCAAAATTATTATAAGACAAAAAGTTTTTTGCTATCTCAACTTACTAATTAAGTGAGGGGAAAAAAATTCTATGCCAGGCTAATAACTTGTTGAATTCACTAACATTATTTAAATAGAAGAAATATGAAAAATGTATGGCACAAATTACATATTTACAATAATAATAGCAACAAGAATAATGCAACTAGGTAGGCTTTATATTAACTTAAGAAAATTTGAAGTCATTTAATACGATGGCATAGACTTATAGTAATGGCATGCATAAATATTAAGCATTACAAGAGAAAAGAATATTAGGACAAAGAAGTAAGAGAGAAAGCCATAAAAGAAATATTTTAATGTAAATTCATAATATATTAAGATTGCCCCTATTAACATTGAGAGAACTACTAAAAGAAAAATACAGTGAAGGTGTATTATTCAAATTTAAAAATTACTTTGTTTAAGAAAATTCTACCCTTTTCTTTTAACTAGGTTAAATTTAAGAGTAGTTTTATTTGGTCCCCATTTTTTATCTCATTAGACCCCACCTCTAATTTAATAAGGATATATTTGTAACTTTAAATTTATAACAATCTTTTTATTATCTCCTATATTAAATTTTAACTATTTTCATTTCCTTAAATAAAGTTTTATTTACCTTTAATTATGCCTGTCTTTTTGTTTTTTTAATTTAAAAGTTAATAAATTTAACATTCAATTTGAATTTTTATTTGATCTTAATGGTGTTTTAATTTTTTGTTATTCAATATTTTTATATCATTGTAGTTCTTAAATTTAAGAAATTATTAAAAAATGTCATGATTTTAATAGTAATCAATTGTTTCCTTTATCTTTTTAAAACTCTAAATCCCTATAAACAAAATAATTAATCAAATTATCTTTTAGTTTTGATGTCTAAGTATTTGATAGATTGAAACTTATAAAGAAAAAAAAGATATATTAACTTAATTTAAAATAAAACATAGTGAAACTGGAGATGAAGTTGGCGTGAGAGAGAGATGAAGTTGATAATGCAAGAGAGGAAATAAGGGGAAAGAGCTAAGAGATATATAACGAGAAAATAAAAGTTTTTTTAAGTCTATCTACTCTATATTAATTATATAATGTACTATATTTTTATTACAATTTTACTCTTATTTAATTTTAAAGTGCGGGCTAATGAAATTAAATGTCTGGGCTGAATAGAGCTACTTTAAATTTAAAAGGTACCACCTGTTCTGGCTCTGGCCTAATAGTTAATAGAATTATGAACTAAGATAATATTTATGATTATAACATAAAAAATCATTGTTATTCAGGCCCCTCAAAATTTCTTTCTAAGCCCGTTTCTCCAAATATATTTAGATAATGTTAGAACTACCATTTTTAAATGTCTAATTTTTAGTAAATTCACCTAGATAGTGCAAATTCTGTTACCTTCTTCTTCCTTTATAAAATATATGTAAATTAAAAAATGAGTAGTTCTATTCGCCCCCCGTTTTTTATCTCACCAAACCCCACCCTAAATTTAGTAATGCTATAATAGTAATCTTATACAAATTTATCTTTATAATAAATTAAGTTTATCCTCAACATTAAATTTAAAATATATTTTATACCTATTTCAATATTCTAATAAACTAAATTAGTTATTATTTTTTAATGATGTCTATCATTTTTTTTCATATTTTTCAACTGTTGTCGTTCCTAAAAATTATATTAGATAATCAATAATTTAAAACTCTTCCAGGATTTTAATATTAATCAATTATCTTTTTTTTATTATTTAATTTTTCATGTTCACACTTCACACAAACTAACATTTTCTTAATTTTCATATGAAAAACAAGAACATAAAGTAGAAGTTTTCTCAATTAGATATTATGAATTTATATGAATGAATTCCTATGGTATTGTATACAAACTTTAAGTAATTGTTTCTGCTACAAAGATTGAATTTTAACGTTTAATATTATCGGTCTCAATAAATATTTGGGTGTTGTTACCAAGATTATGAGTAAAAATATTAAACAAAACAGTGAAATTGTTAATCTTTCAATATTTTTGTTCAACTTCTACATTTGTTGAACACAAGCCAACTCCAATTAATATGCCAAGAAAATGATTGTATAATACTAGCTCAGGAGGATTCTTCATGTTAATTTCATCAAAACCAAAAAACCAAAAAGGAAAAAGAAAAAGAAAAAGAATTTAATTAGTTTGAGTGGAAATAGAAAACAATTGATAGGGGAAGAAGATAAATAGAGTTGATAAAGAGAAATAATAGGAAAGACACAAGATAAATATAGGAAAAACGTGGTAAAATTATCTAAGGAAAATAAAACTTTTGTCAAGTGTATCAAGTCAATTACTTAACATCCTTATTTAATATTTTTTTATTACCATTTTATCCTTAATTAAAATTAAGTGGGGTTTGATGAGATGAAAAGTGCGGGCTAAATAGAACTACTCTTAAAAAAATAATAAAAATCTTCTAAACACCACAACCAAAACCCCATATACGGTGACAATTACTCCTTCCAATTTGTTATGTATTTATTTAATTTTAGATAAATTGTTTAATTTAAATTGAGTAATGCAATTCAATTAGGGTTATTAGGAGGTTTATTATACCATTATTTTAGAATTTTATCGTTTATTCTCTTTATACATATGTTGATGGTGAAAATAAAAAAATTTACTAGGCACTCATAAAATTGAATTCTTTTAAATATGAATTTTGACAATTAGAAAAAAATTTAAATCTTATATTTAATTAAGATTAGTCTTAGAAGGATAATCATAATTGATTAGTCTTAGAAGGATAATCATAATTAAGGTTTCAAAAACTATCTATTTTTATTATAAAAATCATTAAATATTTCAAAAATTCATTTTTTTATTATGGAAGTTAATGAATATTATAATTTTAATTGAGTTAACATAATTCTTGAGATGATTTAATGATAGTTATAATTAAAATATATATTTTTTTAAATGTTAACATACATATACACATTCAAACTACTTTATATTATCTATAGATAAGTTAATTTTGTGAATAATAACATTATTATTAGTAAATATAAAAATTGAAATGGTAATTTTGAAAACTTTTGACTCTAAAACATTTGCTTCAAATACTGAGGGTATTAGAAAATATCTCAAAAGTAAAATTATGTTCTTTGGCTATTTAATTTCTATTACTAGTGAGTTTAAACCTTGTAGTTTCATGTCATGCAGCATTATCTCATGTGCAATGATCAATATTAAAATTTACACATAAAGTCATATTTTCAAAAAAGAGCGGGGTAGATATGGTCAAATCCTTGGTACCACAATTACATGAAATAGAACAAAGATATGATTTTTTGTTTAAAAAAATTGATAAAATTATTGAATCATTTGTTTAATTACTTTATCCAAAGATTAATGAAAAATTGATACAAGATGTTGAGTTGAAATTCACAACAAATACCTTTTAAGATTTATCAAGTGTGAATATGGAATATTAATATTTTGATAAATATTTATAGTTAGAGAAAAAAAGATGATTAATGTATATGTTTTGCACGAAGTAACCCGAGATATTTTTAATCAGTTTTTATTGTTTTAATATATTCTAAAGGAAATTGGACATCATGGTTGGAGGTATTAGGTTATTGGAGTTCTGAATGTTTTGGTAATAAAATTACATGCATATGTGTTAGATTTCCTCACTTTTCATGGTGGTCATTTCATTCTTATCACTTATCGTTTTTAACAAAATTCCATTCATGGTGGCAAAAAAAAGTGTGTAAGTAAACAATTTGTAGTGGGGCTAATGGAAGATTTTAACACATCTTAAGAGAGGTTCTTATGCAGTAATGCTTACTAATTTTTTTGGTGTACACTAAAATATAATCAGTAATATATAAAAAGCCTTACACATAAGAAGAGAAATCTAAGAGGATTCAACAAAAGTAATGCATTATACATGTATGCAAAACCATGACGTAATAAGCTTATCAATAAAAAAAGATAAGGAAATCAATAGAGTTGGAAAGCTCTTTTCTTCATGCTGAAGCGACTAAGAGATTTTTCAAGGATAATAAATCTATTCAAGAATATGCCACAAAAAAAAAAGGAATTGCCTAATAGTGTTGTAGAACAATGCTCTACTTATAGATGGTTATAGGGCTTTTCGTGATTTCTAGCTAAAGAAGCATAAATTGGTGGTTCTGTTCAATTTTGCTGTATACAAGATTTGTTATTATCCCTTTTCTTGTATACTCTATTTGAAACATTCTTAATATCATTTGATTATGGTTATCTATCAACTCTAAAGTGTTATGTACATAATCGTATACATCTAGAGGCTTTAATTGCCAAAGGTTACCTGATGGAAGAGTACACGAATTTTTATGTAAGATACCTGGATGAAATGGAAACCAAATTAATTGACCAAGTCAAAATGATGATGGCAGTGTTGGGCATTCTTTTGGAAAAGGAATTAAAGTGCATCTTAATGGAATGTCATGGGTTCTAGTTCATAGATACGTGCTAATGAATACAGATGCCATTACTCCATTCCAAGAGTATGTTATATGCTTCCTATTGAACTAAATTTATAATTCCTAAATGACTTACTAAATTATGATTTTAAATTTATGTAGACAACACCTTGAAGAGCTTGCATGAGAAATGGCTCATAGTCCACATCACCATATTCAAAAAGTTCATAATGAAAAGTTTCCTAAATGGTTTAGGAAACGTGTAAGTATTCTGACTTTAATTTATTTAAGTTCAAATTGCATTAGATATTAATTCTAATAGTTTTAGTTTATATAGGTTAAAACCTTTTGAAGAACTTCAAACATATCACTTTTTGATGAAATCAAAATCTGAGCAAAAGATCTTGATAGAGTTGCTTGAACATTCAAAGGATAGAAATAAAACAACTTAAAATTTGGTGCTGTTATGAAAGTTGACACAGTGAGTTATGTTAGTGTAAGAGATAGAATTCCTTGTATAGGCGGATGTTGACATAGATAATTAGAATTCATTACACTAATGCCATGAAATTTATTTTATTTAAGGATGCACAGATTAATAATTAAGTTGGGAAAAATAAATGATGAGTTTAAGCTCTCAATGGTCAATTCTAATAATTTGCTATAGTAAAATAATCAACTTGGTAATGAGTCTTTCATTCTAGCAAGGCAAGAAGAGTAAGTTTGTTATATCCAAAACCCTTGAGGTCATAATTGGCTTCTAGTTCTTAAGATGACTATTAGAGATTTTTTGTGTATCCAAAAGATTCTTCTTATAATTCAATAACTGAATCTCTAATTGGGCTACAAACACAGTAATATTTAAATAATAATAAACATATTAATTGTGTTAGGGAAGGAGTTGATGGAACTTCAATGGATATAAAATATTATGATGTAGGATAGGAACATTTCAATTTATGATTATTAAGGTTATTTTTGTCATTTGTTTATTTTAGGGTTTAATTGAATTAGGACTTTAATATCTAGGGATTTTGACTTTTTCTAATTTGACTTTAATTCCAATATGTTTGGACTAGTATAAATTAAGCGTTTTAGCTATTTGAATTCTTAGGCTTATTGTGAACTGATTATTGAGAATAAAGTATTGTTTTCCCCTAGTTGGTGTTTGGTTTCTTGTTGAGAGATTGTTGATTGAGTGTTGAGTGGGTGATTGTTTAAGTTTGTTGTTGGTCGTTCTTGGATTTGGTTGTTTCTTGTTACAATTCACCGTCAAATTAGTATTAGAGCCTCATTCATTTAAACTCTGATCTTTGACAAATCGGTTCCGAAAAATCGCAAAACCCTAAAACACACAAAACCCAGATTTGTTACTGCTTAATGCTAGAATTATTGTTCATTGTCAGCCATCAGGTCAACCATCAGTGACCCTACCAAACCATAGATCGGCAGAACCTTATCAACTTTCCTTTCTTTATCGACCCAAAATCTCATTAAAAAACCCCTAAAATCAACAATAATCAAATCGGCAACCCCCACAAACCACTATATCTACCACCGTGCGTCTATCGATACTGTCCATTGGAATCACTTTCTAGGCTGCCGATAGCAAAACCCAACCTTCATCGCTTGACACTCATCACCGAGACATCGCTGTTCACCACCAAATCGATCAAGCCTCTACGAATCTACAACTCCCTATCAAAACTGCGAGTTCCACCATCATTTGCGACATCTTTCATTGACCAATTTGTTGATATGAGTGCCCAATGTCGCTGTCCATTCACTGGAAAGTCATTTTTTTGGTTGTCATGGAAAATATCAATTAGCCCTCTAAATTTTTGAAAAGTAAAATCCCTTACTTTCCAGAATTTATAGTTTAGTCCTAATAGCTTATCGAAAACATCCGCCTTCGTCAACTTGCCAAGAGTTAAGGTTTTCAAGAGGAGCAGAATAGATGTAGGATAGGAATATTTCAATTTAAGATTATTGAGATTTTTGTCATTTGTTTATTTTAGGGTTTAATTGAATTTGAACTTTAATATCTAGGGATTTTGACTCAATTAGAGGTTTTGACTTTTCCCAATTTGACTCAAATTCTAATGTGTTTAGACTAGTATAAATCAAGTGTTTTAGGTGCTTGAATTCTAGGTTTGTTATAAATTTATTATTAAGAATAAAAAATTGTTTTCCCCTAGTTGGTGTTTAGTTTATTTGTTGAGAGATTGTTGATTGAGTATTGAGTGGTTGATTGTTTAGGTGATTGTTTGAGTTTGTTGTTGGTTGTTCTTGGATTTGGTTGTTTCTTGTTACGGTTCCCTGTCATGTTGATGATGGTGGTGATGATGATGCTAATATGGAAAATGTTGAATGTATATATATTGTTATGTTTCTAGTCTCTTTTATATGGCGTAAGTTTCTTAGAAGGAAGTGTTGTTCCATCATCACACTTATCGAATTTGGGTTTATGCCCCTCCTTATCTTCCTCATCCTTACTTTCCTTTTTCTTTTTCTTCTCCTCCACTTCAACACATTGTTTCTCTGCCATAGCTAGTTTAGCTGCGACTGCAAGACTAGTGACCATAGAATCCTCACCAGTAGGTAATACCGCATTTCTTAACCACTCTTGAGGGATTTTCTCATTCGGCCTCCCATGCTTATCCAACTTTCCTTATGCAATCAGTTTCTTCTTCAAAGAAGCCCTCAACCTGAGACCCCATTTCCTTGGGTATGTATCCCAGTCCATCACCACCCTCCACCATGATCACACGTCACCATCATTATAGTAGTTATCTGTAAAATCCCCAATGCAATCGTCTCCCCTTTAGTAGTCTTTGCAATCCCTAAGGAGGGTATGCTGAGGCTTGATCATGAAATCATTTTCCTAATCTTTAATTGTTTTTAGCTCTGATATTTATATATCAGTAATAAATTAATTGTTTTTTAAGTTAGACTTGTAAGTGTAAAAGGTTGAAAATTTTTTTATTAAAAAAGATTGCACAGAAATCTAGATTGGTTTAGTTGAATGGATTAATCAATTTACTCATTTACCCTTCTATTGTTAGGGTAGCAAAAGGTTTTTGTCAATTAGGGGTGTTTATGATATATTTCTAAAAGGCTGGAGGAAGTTTTTGATTAAATAAAAATGCCAAACCTTGCCTATGAGTGATGATTTCCCAAACCTCAGGGGTAGATTCTGATAATTGCCTGTTCATAATACTATATCAAAGTCAATATATTGAAATTATTAACAAATATATTTAAATTAATAGCAATGTGTTATTTACTAATTCTAAAAAAAATTGCATATCAAGTTAAAAATTATTATAAGAAAAATTATTAACCAGAATATTACATATCACAAGAATTATTCAATAATAATAATAATTTATCATGACTCTTTCAAGTAATATGTTATGATTTCTTATATTTATACTTGTTAATTATTATTTTTATTTATTATCTATAATTAATTGTACTATTATATGATAAGTTCATGTATTATATAATATTTAGAGTAAAAATATAAAATTAGATGACATGAATTAATAGATTCGTGTGTATATATAGAAATTTTTTTTGGATTGAAATTCTTTGAGAATGGTTGTCTAAAACCTATTTGACCTTGTAATTTTATACTTTATATTATCTATACTACTTTTTTTTTTTTGCTTTATTTGATTCATTTGACTCTTTTAAAAAGTCAATGCTATGATAATAAGGACTCTAATCAAATCTTTCTCCAAAGTGAAGCTCATTTTCATTAAAGAACACTATTATTTTATTGAATCTAGTATTATATGTATTAGTAATTATCTTACTATTACAATTTTATATCATTTTTATTATTTTTTTATGAAAATATTGATTGATTAATTTCATTTTTCACATACAAGTATGATGTCGATAGTATAAATATGATAATGAACAAGATTGTTTAGCATATAATTGATATAACGTTTATTAATCTTATATTACAATTCATATTTTTATTATAATACTCTTTAAAAAATTCAAATTATAAATTTATTATTTAACAATAATAAGATTTTTATCTTATAACATAGAATTTGAATATGTATATAATAATCTAATTTTACATAAACTTTTAAAGGTCTTAATACATGACATTTTATGGAAAGGATTTATTCACTTAATTTGTTTTGTTAATAATAACCACCACATCATTGCTTGGACTTGAAAAATAAATCCACTATAATCCCAATACCCTTAACGTTTTTTACTATAAACTAAACTCAAATAAAATCTTAAAATATAATTTATCAATAAGAAACCACTAAGAAACATTTATAAAAAATAAAATAGTAAATTGTTTGGTGAAACCATTGTTGTATTTGTAAAATGTACTTCTTCTTTGTAACAATATTTAGAATAACACTACCACAACAACCAGTTGCGGACCCAGAAATTTTCTTTAGAGGGGGCACCATATAATTTAGAATTAAAATAAGTACATAGCTAAGTATAATAATTAAGATTTAATTATATTCAAAATAATTCTTAGATAAATTAAAAATTAGATAATTTTTTTATTTTTGAATATAAATATATGTGTGTGTGTGTGTGTGTGTGTGTAAGACTAAAGTAATAAGAGGTTTAAGAGAAATAACACCTAGAGTTGAAAGTGAACCCAAGGGGTAAGAGGTACATTTGTTAAAATCAAGTAATTTTATGAAGATATAAATATTAAAATCAAGTAATTTTTATACAAGGGTATATTTGTGACTTGACTCTTGAAACTTAAGGGGGTATAAAAAAGTTTTTAAATTTTGAGTGGGGGCCTGGGGCCCCCTGGTCCAAGCATAGGTCCGCCTGTGCACACAACCTATTTACAGCCAATTCTCTTTATAATCTGAGTTGGTAAAATACTATTGAAGATAAAAATTATTATGTAATGCATTATAACTTCCCTTTTTGATTTTTGTCTTCATTCCTTTAGTGAATTTGTGAATTTTTACTAATTCTGGTTGTAAGGAGTTGGTTATACAATTTGGTTGTAGATATAACATTACTCTAATCTTTATTGCCACATAACATTATAGTGGTTAAGCACGAAGGGAGAAAGATAAATCTTTATAATTTGATGACAACTTTTTTGAATATAATGGATGGTTGTGCTGCCAAGATAGCTTATGTAATTGTCAAAATATTTTTTGATTTTTTTTCTTACAATTTTCCATGTCCGGAGAGTTGAAGGTGACAAGATTTTGAGGAAAAAAGTTTCAAAAATATTATACTAAAGGAAGAAAAAAATATGAAATTGAGATTTGAAGGTAAAATTAAAAAATATATATTTTGATAATTTTAAAAGATTCTAAAAGAAAGAAAACAAAGAAAGTAAAATTTTAATTGTATGATATTTTAATAGCTATGAACCATTAGATTCCGAATATATTTTAGTGTTTATAAAATATTAAAAGAGAAAAAGTATGGGAATAAATCTTGACTATATAATTGTTTAGCTGCCATGGGTCAATACAGTGGCGGACCCAGGATTTTATCTTAGAGGGGGCACCTTTAATGTTTTAAAATTAATGTTTAAAAAAAAATCTCAATAGTATAAAAGAAATTATTTGAAAAAAAAATAGATATATATATATATAGGAGACATAGTAAATCCTATCTTTCAAAATTAAATAATCCTAATACAATAAATCAAAGTGTAAAATACTAATACTTTATAATTTATTTTATAAATGCATATTAGTATTATCATTGACAAGTATTTATATTTAAAAAATGTTGCATAATTACTTCATTATCATATATGAAAAAAAATTATTTGTAATCCTATATTAGCATTATAATCCAAAATTTGAGTTCTATGTTCGAAATTTGCAAACAAACCTTTATATTAATTTTAAGATAACTTCGTACTAAATTGTTAATATTTTTCTTATATATGATGATGTCAACCTAAAAAAGAATTTTCTTTTAAAATATCTCTCCAGTTTTTTTTCTCAACATCATTAATTTATAATAACCATTAAATTTTACCCAAAAAGGCTACAAATGCATAAACATAATAAGAAGACTCAATCATAGTTTTTATTTTTAAAAGAAGTTTACTAATTTTTACACTAATTGCTACATATAAATTATAAAGAGAAAGAAATAAAAAGAATATGATATGTAATATATTTATAGAAATATAAGTTTGATAGCCTACTAGTTTAAAAAAGAAAAACAATTTAAAAACTATTGTTCAAGAAGAATGTAATTGTAAACTATAAGAAATAAGGGAGTAAACAGAATTTTTTGAAGTTTCATAAGGGGCCCAGGCCCCCCTGGGTCCCTTCTTGGGTCTGCTTCTGGGTCAATAGATCTTGAAAAGATTAAGAAAAATTAAAGAAAGGAATCCAAATACATTATGGTAATAGACATTATATTATGCATAACATCTATTGCATAATTATTTTATAAATCTATTTCATTTAAGTTATCTTTCTTGCTTATTTTTTCTTAAATATTTTAATTTTCCCTCCTTCATTGATCATTTTCCTAATCATTATAGACCTCAATCATAAAAATTTCTTTTCAATCGTTTTCTTACTTTTCTTCACTATACTTTCTTAGTCTTTGTGTAAGCCACGACTCCATGGAAGATTTGGAGAAACTTGTACGAGGAAGCTTTAAATCGAGTAAACTTTCCTTGCACTCGGTAAAATTCTATTTATTTATTTGCATTTGGCAGTATTTTTTTTCTTTTCATAGTGTTTTTTGTGAATGTGGTAGAGGCCGGCTGAATTTGGGTTTCTTTTGCAGTTATATATATATATATATATATATATATATATATATATATATATATATATATATATATATACATATATACATATATATATTATATATCTAACGTGGTGTTTACAATTTTCTTGTTTGAGTGTTTAATTTACTTATCTGTTTCTTATTGTTAAGATTGGATTTTGTTTCCTTAGATACTGGTTTTATATTTGGCATCTTTTGACAAATTAGGGGGGAAGGGGGAGAAAAATTTTCTCTCAATTAGGGTCGCCGGAGTTACTGTTTACTCCTGCCAATTTGCGAATCAGCCTTTCAAATCTACATATGTTATAGATCGGGATATCCTGAGACAAATTTTCTTCTGGGTCGCCCTCAGTTTCCGGCAGAAAAACGGTTAAAATTGCAAAAAAAGGTTTCGGATTTCACTATTCATCGTCAACGGCGGGCGAGTGGGACGCCACCTTTGCCATCATCGTGTTGGTCTTGACTCGATCTACAAGTTTTCCTTCATCAGCACTACCAGATTCGCGCCGCAACACCTCCGTTCTAGGCCACAAAGTTTCGGATTTTTCACTATTCACCGCCGCCCGCCGCTGTCACCGGCGAGTGGCATCTCACCTCCATCAAATTCTTGTAGATCAGGCGACGTTCTACAAGTTTCCCTTCATCAGCACCACCAGATTTGCGCCACAACACCTCTGTTCAAGGCCTCAAAGTTTCGGATTTACTATTTACCGCCACCTCTTGCCGGAAAACGACGAGTTGTATCTCACCTTCGCCACCATCTAGTAGATCGGGCAACACTGACCAACTTTTCCTTCTTGGCCGTCATCTGATTCCAACCAGAAACCCCTCAAATCGCCGCTTCTTCAATTCGGATTTTACTGTTCACCGCGGTGGTTACTATTCATTTACCGGAGACACTGTTCATAAGCCCCACCCAGATTGTTCTTCAGGTTATTTCATGCAACTTTGCCTCTTGGTCGATTTCCTGATTCCTTGCGGATTATCGTTTTTAAAGAGGTGACGACGACTTTGGAAGCCAAGCCGCTTCGGTGCCTGGTTTGCTTTCGTTTTTCCAACTCTTTTTTATGAGTTTGCATTGTATTTGATTTGTAATTCACTTGATGGATCCATCCAAGACAACTACTGGCTCTTGGGCTGATAAAATCAAGATTACTGATTCGAGTACCCGATGCAAATTGAGTCCGGTTACTCCTAAGAAACCGGGTACAATCCTTGAGATTCCAGATGAGATTGTCGACGAGAATTTAGCCGAATGGCGTAGATGTCTTGTTGGCTTCTTTCCGGGATATGTGATGCCCTTCCATGCTGCACGTTCGATGGCGATGCGTGCATGGAAATCTAGTGGTCTTGAGGACGTCCGTTCCACGGATAAGGGATTTCTCATCTTCCGTTTTAGAACTGAGGATGAGGTACATGCAATCATTGCTCGAGGTCCTTGGATGTTTGGAGGTAAATTCATTTACCTGCAGCAATGGCATCCGCATCTGGATTTCAATCTTACAGCATTCTGGACACTACCAGTTTGGATCCGTTTGTATGGCCTGCCGTTTCCTTTGTGGACAGCCAAAGGCCTTAGCATTATCTCCAGCATGGTTGGAGAACCTCAATCTTGTGATAAGGCGACTTCTGATCTATCTAGATTGGAGTATGCGAGGGTTTGTGTTCTTATTGATGCAAGACGCCCTCGAGTTAAGAACTTTGAGTTCAGGTGCAAACTCTCTCCAGAGCCCATCAAAATTCAAGTTGAATATGAGTGGACTCCAAAACATTGCCCCAAATGTTGCCAGTTTGGTCATCGTTGTCCAGAACCGGTAAAGACTTCAAGTCCAGATAAGAATGAGGCTAGCACCTCTGATAGTATCCCTTTGAGAAAAGAAAGGATGTGACCAAGGTCACTGATTGCACCAAAATAGTTGCTATCCCAGAAGTTTCTGCAGTGCAAGTTGAGCCTCCGAAGGCTACTACACTTCCGAGTGCAGAGTCAGTTTCAGATTCTGATTCTCCATCTCCTTTTGCGACCGATGAGGGTAGACTTTTGGGTACTATCAAATGTTCTACAAATCGTGAGGCATCTATTTCCTCAGGGCGGATACCTACTGAGTCTTCTCCCACTCGTTTTGAGCCTTTGATTGGGCTCAGTGAGGATGATCAACCTGATAGGATTGACCATACCCATTCGGACACCCCAGCTACCCCGGTAAAGAAGGGTAAGAAGAAGAAAAACAAGAAGGGTTAAAACTCTTGTATTTTTATGTTTTAGACCGTTTGTGATCATTTCTCTTTTATGTTGTTAAGGTCGTTTGTGGCTTTTTTACTTTGTTTAGGCCGCTTGTGGCCTTCATTTTCTATCTTTTTGTTGGATTGTATGTTTGGACTTTACGTCCTTTTGTAATTCTTGAGGTATGCCCCTCGGATTTTTGTACATTATAACTTTTTTGGATTTATATGACTAAGTAACTTTTCTAAAAAAAAATCTTTTGACAACTCATTACTGTTAGCCTAGCATATCTTTTACTGTATTGATTATCTTCTCTAGATGGTTTGCACAGGAATTTGCAAGTTTATATGCTGTATATGTAATTACAAACTTTGTGATTTCTTACCAAATACTCAAAGGATTTCGTATCTTCAAAGATGTTCATGAAGCTGCTAGCTATTTAAGGATGGTCGGCTGCAACGTGTTTGCGTGCGAATTAAGATAGAAAAAGTAGAGCTGGTTTATGCATGTGAGAGTAGTCTTTTGTATGCAAGTTGTATTGAGGGTTGAGTTTTTCAGCATAGCGCTCTGTTTGTTATCAGTTCATTAGGCTACAGGCAAACACTAGAGCGTTCGCGCGAGACAAAAATACTTAATTAAACACCCTTTTCATCTCATAAATAGTTAACCCGGTTCACTGACTTAATTGTCAGAGGGTTGACGCTAAGAAATCATGACGTCCGCTGATATTTCAGCTGTTTTATAGTTGATGAACTTAAGCTCCTAGAGGTTTTCCAGGCATTTGTGCAAGGAAAGGTCCTTCATTGTCGCTTGAGAAGTTGTTTTGGTTTGCTGTGGAACCATACCAAGTTGTTTCCGTTAAATAACGATTAGGACTTTCATATTGGAAATGGTGGGTTTGGAAAGTTTGATGATGATTTTGTTCTTTGTGTTCGAGAATTGTATTCGGGGGATTTTAGTATTTTTAGCTTTTTAAGTCCATTTGATTTGCGACACGACGTTATTATTCCGGTTGTGCAAGTTCTTGGCATCAGCAAATTTTAACAAAGATATGGTAATATTTTATTCGGAACCATAAAAATCTATTGAATAAAAATTTAAGTTTCCAAATATTAAAGCAATAGCCAACTTAAAAAAGAAAAGTTTAGAGAATATATTTAGATGTGTAGTACTCATTTTCAAAACAATTAATACTGAAAAATAATATATCGTTTGTCTATACGTGTTTTGGGTTTGAAATAAATTATAAAGTATAGAAAATGATGCACTCATAAGTTGACTTCTTGCGTCTTGGCGAAATAGTGCGTGTTATCATAAGTTGTGGGCCTCAAGCATTAATGCCGGAAGCTTTTACTCAGAATAACTTCACTAGAAGGCCAGAAACGAATTCTTAATTATCTAAACTAAAATGATGAAAAGTTTTCAAAGCTTCCCAATGTGGATGAGCTCTTTTATCGTCTGATTGGTTATCCATTTCCATCCTTCTTTAAATTTTTATTTTTAGGCAAGTACCTCATCAAATATACAATAAGTGTTTGTTTAGATATTTTTGACAAATCATACAAAAAATAAATAATAGAGGTACAAATATCTTATTGCATAGTTTTTAAGAAAACCCAAAACAACTTTTTTTCCATTTTTTTCTCTCTCTTATATAATTTTATCTTTTCTCCACTTTTTATTTTAAATTTATTCTATTATTTTATTATAAACTATAATTATTTGTTAAAAATTATATTTTAATTATTTTCTAATATTTAAAAAATAAAAAATATTTTTTAACCATAATTCATTTAAAGTGAAGATTTTAAATACACATAATCAAATATATTTTACACAATTCAATCTCTCGCAAAATGTATAAGTATATTTCATTCTTGTAATAAAAAAATTTTGAAAATAAAAACACATAATTTATGACAAAACGACCCTTAATTTTCTCCCACTTATGGTCCTCAATTCTATTTTAATATCTTTAAGGACACTCAATCTAGTAAAGAGTTTTCACATAAATTTGACAATTTGTTTTTTGAAGTACAAAGTCCACATTTCTGTAATTGCAAGACATGTGGGGGCGTTGAAACATACGTGCGAGGGATTGCGGCAAGACGATACCGATCGAGTCCAGCTGGTGCAGTTGATTTTTGACTTCGTGCAAATTTTAACGTCAATGCCCTCTACCCAAAACCCACCAGATCACTGAACAGGAAATATAATTAGCAAATGGGAGTTGAACCCAGTTGAAATTCACGCCTAACTACTTCATTTCACATCTAGCTCGTTTGACATGCCAAGGGGAATATGTGCTTCTACTTAGTTCTAATGTTGTTGCTATGCAATTTCATGGCTGCTGGTAGCTCAGCAACTGATCAATCAGCTCTTCTCGAATTCAAGGCCCATATCACTTCCGATCCTCACAGCGTCCTGGCATATAATTGGTCAATTTCTCAGCCACTCTTCAAGTGGTTTGGAATTTCTTGCGGTGCTGACCATGGTAGAGTCACAGCCTTGAGTCTTCAGTCTTTGGATCTTGGTCGCACCGTTCCCTCCAGGCCTTAGAAACCTCTCATTTCTAGAAAATCTTAATCTTGATGGTAACAAATTTCCCTGGTAATTTGCCAAATGAACTTGGACAATTGACAAGACTTAAAAGGGTTTTTAATCTCAATAATAATAGCTTAGGTGGACGCTTCCCGTCATGGAATGGCACTGTTGTATCCAAACTAAAAGTCTTGGATCTCTCCAATAACAATTTCACAGGTATGTACCAATATCCCACATGCTCTTAATTTTCATGTCATCAGTTTCTTAAATACTATACGAAATCGATTTATCGTGGAAAGAATGTATGTATCCATGTACTATCTCTGCGGATTTGTGTCATTATCTTCCAACACTCGAAGAGCTTGGTCTTGAAAACATGTTTCGTGGAAGTTTTCCAAAGAGCATAAAAAACTGCACTTTACTCGAGGAATTAAATCTGAAAAGAAATCTCTTCACAGGTATGCACCATTCAATATACAGTTGCAAATTGAAATTTATTTTCTTGCACAAGTTTGTTTAAAATTTATGTCTCTCTTTAGCTCATTAAAAAAAAAGAAAAATTGGAAAGATGTGAGGTCAGCTGGTCTCACTTGCCAGCTATGCATTGAGATCGATATAAGCACAATCCTACAATTCTCTCTAAAGCTACAGTCCGATTTCTAAATTTATTATATATGATATTAGGGGTGTTGGCATTTTGACCACTCTCAGAGTTAAAATTAATAAGATAGTAATCATCTATAATTTCCTAGCGCAAAGTTGACCATCCAAGTATTTGATGCGACAATACAGCGCCTAATTTTATTAAAACTCATTACCCTTCCCCCTTTTCCACTCTTCTTCCCGATATAACACTTCATCCTCATTAATTTATCTTCTCATTTCCTAGAATGAAAATAGTTTTTCTAACACCAGAAGACATAAATATAACAATAACTACAATGAACCAATTAAGTTTATATATGATTAAAACTTATATATATGGAGATTAGTGTGAAACATTACGCTAAATAACTACAAATTAACAAACCTCTTACTATTGAAACAAGATTATGAGGCTTCTTCAGCTTTTATATGTAGGGGGCTGAAACGGTCATTCTGTCTAATCAATACAAAAGAGAAAATGATTATATTTTAATTTGACCTCTTCAAAGTAGGGGTGTTCGTCGGTTTGGATCCAATGGATTTAGCTAATAACCAATCCAATCCAATAGTGATCGGTTTAGAGATTTTTCAATCCAATCCGATCCAATTAAAGATTGAAATCCAATCCAATCCGATTTTAAAAAAACATCATCTGATCCGATTCAATCCGATCCAATCCAAACTTTGAAAAATTTAAATAAGAAAAAAGAGAAAATCCAATATAATTCAATAATAAACACAAGTTATTATATAAAAATAATGATAACATGAAGTTACCAAGGGAATTAAAATCTTGGTAAATCTTAATATAATAAATAAAAATTTATTTATAAATTGATTAATGTTCCTAACTAAAAATAACAATAAAAATTTAAATCATTCCAATACAAATATTGTAATTTAAATAAATTTATAGGACTCCATACAATAAGCTACCTTGCATAAAATGGAAATTGGAAAAATTTATTGCTACATAATTGTATTAACTCAATGTCATCTATGCATATTAAAGAATGCCTAGCAAACATGAATAAATAATTAATAAGGAATTAATAGTTTTTATATTGAGATAAATATAATTGACACATGAAAAACAATTCATGAAATTAAAAAATAATGATAACTAAGTTATATTTATACTTTGCACGTACATATAGCACAGATGCATTACATTAATAATCATCAAATATTGATTTTATTTTTAGATATTACATAGTTAATTTTATTACCTATTATTTGGATTGGATCGGTTTATGATGGATTTTTATAATAGGATCCGTTATCCGATCAAATTAATTCGGATCTCAAAAATTTCAATCCAATCCAATCCGTCAATTGATCAAATCCAATTAAAATTGGATCGGTTTAGATTGGATCAATCGGTTTGGGTGGATTGGATTGGATTTTGAACACCCCTACTTCAAAGTGATAAAACGCATGTAAAACGACCCCTATTAAATAATATTAAGGAAAAGGACTACTAATCTTAAAGAATAATTGGTCAAAATTTTGGGTCAATACATATCAATTGGCTAGTGTGAAATGAAGAAATTACTTGATGAGGAATACTCAACAAAATTCGTACAAATTACAAAAATACTACATTAATTTATACAACAAAAACTTAAAACACCTTTAACTAATTTATTGATACAAGTTATGACTCTTTATCTCATGAAATTCAATAGTTGAGATTGGAAATAAAAAAGTTGATTAACGTTGTTAACTCATTAATTATTTCAACCATTGAATTTTATGGATCAAGGGTTATAAATTTGTATCTAGCTTTGTATTAACACATACACACACACACACACACACACACACACACACACACACACACACAAGGAGAAATAATTTTTTTCAATAAAAGATTATTATTTGGATGCTTCTTTATAACATATCCGTGTACAATTAATCTTGATTAAGTGGTGCTACTCTTACAAACTTTTTGTGTGTGTGTGTTTATATATATATAAATTGCTGTTACTTTACTCATTTAGTCATACATTAGCACCGTTTATTAAATGAATTGATTTTTTATATTTATTACTATAATCACCTTATTATGCATCAGTTTATATGTAAGAGTTTATATAAAAAGTTTGTAAGACTAACATTATTCATCTTATCTATTAAGCTCATAAAGCCTGCAAAATTAGCAAGTTCAAGGCTTTAAAAATCGATGTCTTCATTTGCAGGTGAAATACCACGAGAGATTGGCGACTTGCAAAACCTAGAGTATGTATATCTTAGTATCAATAGTTTAACTGGTGTCATTCCAAGCGCGATCTTCAATATTTCAACCATAATAGTCCTTGCTCTAAATGAAAATGACCTCTCAGGTTATGTACCGTCAAGCATTGGCCACTAGCTTCCAAATCTTAAACAATTTGCCGTAGCAAAACATAAACTTGAGGGACCAACCCCCTACTCTTTCTCCAGTGCTTCCGAACTCAGTTTATTATAGTTAAGCCATAACTCATTTTCGGCCTTATTCCAAATACATTTGGCACTTCGGGACACCTCGAATAGCTTAACATTGGGCAAAATAACTTGACTACTGAATCATCCACCGCGGAATGGAGCTTTCTATCTTCTTTGACAAGTTGCAGCAAACTAAGATATTTAATCTTCTATTCTAATCCATTTTATGGTGTCCTTCTGCCCTCAATAGAGAATTTCTCTGATTCTCTTCAGGTTTCCATGCCTATGATTGCAAACTCAGGGGTAGCGTTCCTATGGAAATTGGTAATTTACAGGGCTTGTTTGTTTTAAGTCTATATTATAATGACTTGAGTGGACCTATTCCAACAACGCTGGGAAGATTACAGATGCTTCAAGGTTTAGATGTTGACGGTAACAATTTGGAGGGATCCATTCCAGATGATCTTTGCCGCCTGGAGGGCTTATATGGCATCCTGTTACAAAATAATAAGCTGTCCGGACATATACCTACTTGCTTGGGTAATTTGACTAATTTTGAGACAGCTCGACTTAAGCTCCAACAAGTTCACTTCAAAAATACCATCATCCTTGTGGACTCTTACATGCATTTTGTATGTAAATTTCTCCTCAGATTTCTTAACCGGTTCTATTCCTTCATATATGGGAAAGTTAAAAGTCTTGACTGTTGGAATTTGACTTACTCTTATACCACTTTGTTGGAGAATAATTACTCAACCAATCAAGTAACACAAGAACATAATAAAGAAGAAGATATTGACTCTTGAGCACTTATCAACTCTTGATTACTTCTTCTTAATAAAATTAACAAATTACAAAGACTTATATAGTAGACTCAATCCTAATCCTACTTAAACCATAAATACTAATAATTCTAAAATAACTATATAATTAATCATTATCCATAATTTACTATGATTATTAATCCTTCCATAACATGTCTTCTAATCTAATGAGGACTCTAATCTTATTTTGATTTGGACTTTAAATTCTAAATAAACTCTTAAGCTTTGTTTAGACTTCCAACATTGACAAGCCCAGATTTATCCAAGAATCAACTATCAGGTAATATTCCAATCACCATTGGGAGCCATAAAGATCTTTTACTCTTTGATTGGCAGATAATAGATTTGAAAGCTTTATTCCAGAGTCATTTGGTGCTTTGACAAGCCTGGAATCTTTGGATCTCTCTAATAACAATCTCTCCAGAGAAATTCCCAAATCATTGGTGGTGCTCTGATATCTTAAATATTTTAACGTGTCTCTCAATATGTTGGAAGGGGAAATTCCTACCGAAGGACCGTTCAAAAATTTCTCATCTCAATCATTTAGGTGGAATTATGGACTATGTGGCTCACCACGTACGATTAGAAGTCCCACCTTGCAAAGAGAGCATCGTAAAACGAACCAATAGAACCAATGTATCTATGCTGAAATATATGTTACCTCTAGTTATGTCAACTATACTAATAATGATTATTATCATCATCTTCATAAGGCGTCGAGATAGATGTGGAAATTCTCCCATCCATGAAGATTTGTTACCCTAGCAACATGGAGAAGAACTTCATATCTAGAAATTCAACAAGCTACAAATGGTTTCAACGAAGGCAACTTACTTGGTGCAGGTAGTTTCGGCTCTGTGTACAAAGGGATGCTTTCAGATGGGACTAATATTCCTATAACTATTTCCAGATATTCTAGAGAGGTTAAATATAATGCTAGATATTGCATTAGCTCTAGAGTATCTCCATCATGGTCGTTCAACACCAGTGGTTCATTGTGATTTGAAGACTAGCAATATCTTGCTTGATGAAAATTTGGTCGCCCGTATAAGTGATTTCGGCATTTCCAAACTCCTAGGGAGATTCTATGACACAAACCATGACATTAGCCACTACTGGGTATATGGCACCAGGTAATGTTTGAATTCTAAACCTCAATTATATATATGTTTAAACACTTGAAACTTATTCAAGCACACACACATTTGATAAAAAAAAAATTAGAAATATTGTTTATTTATTATTTTCAACATGGAAATAATAATTGGCTTTTTTTATTATGAATTGAAATTTTATAGAATATGGATAAACCGGAATTGTTTCCTTAAGTGTCGATGTCTACGGTTATGGTATTTCATTGATGGCAACATTCACTAGAAAGAAGCCCACAGATGAAATGTTTGCTAGTGGAGTTTAACGCAATGGGCGAAGAAATCATTGCCTTATGCATTGACTGATGTCATGGATGCAAATATGTTGCAAGAAGAGAATGATTTTACTGCCAAAATTTGATTGTGTGCAAAGCATAATGGATTTGGCATTGGACTGTGCAGCAGAGTTACCAGAGCAAAGGATACATATGACAGATGTTGTTGCAAACTCAAGAAGATCAAAATGGAGTTCTTGAGTCATTTCGGGTCTACTTAAGAAACTATTATGTTTATCTATATATGTTCTTTCCTGTCTGAGCTCTTTCTAAATGTATTCTAGTAATTAAATTAAAATTATCAAGTCTTTTACATCAATGAAGGCAAAAACAAAAATGATTAGAAGTTGTTTTTTCAAATAAAATTGAACATATTATAGTTCCAGCAGGTGAAATATAATTAATAGTTCAAAATTTTACCTAAGCAAATTGAGTCAAAACTCTTCATGCAATTTTTTTTTTTTTTTTTTTGCAGAATTTTATCATGCATTTGTTTATTTATTACTTTATCTTCCAACTATGAGATTTTATAACGATAATCTCCAGATTTTTTTTTTCTTTTATCATGTATTGCTTGATCATGAGAATACTTGGACAATATTTGAAAAATTTTCTTTAATCAAAAGATGTTACTATTGAGATCAACATAATTTTAGGAATATATCATGACCAAGATCATGGGCGACTAGTGAATTCCTATTTTATTCTTAATTAATGTATGTAAGCGGAAAATATTATACACTAAGAAAAGACCAAACAACCCTTATTAAGCCTTAATAAGAGTCATACACTTAGAGGGCTTGGATCCCTCACCTATGTAAAGGGACTATAAAAAAGGGTATTTTGGGGTTGGAAAAAGGGATCTAGAATCTCATCTTAATCATCTTATGAAAGTTAAAGCCTTGGGAGAAACCCAAGGCAGCCATCAAGAGAGAAAATGGGAAAGGAGAGGATTTTGGGAGGAAAGTGTAAGCATGCGATTACTGGTCATCAGACACTATTTACTGCCACTATTTATTGGACATTTTCATTGTCATTGTTCACTGGATACTATCACTGCCATTGTTCCGACGCAACTATTCATAGAATACTATTTATTACTTCTAGTCACTTTCACTTACTCTACCCTTTATATTATGTTATTTTATCACCCTTATCGGACTGACTTGAGTGTCGGAGGATGCATGTTGGGGAGATCGGCTTCCTCTAATGTGCTTGCATGGTTTTATAACGAGGAGCTCACCAAACGCATTGGAGGCATCTGACTTGGTCATCTGGTCAGAAGACAGTGCCGAGCACGCTTTTGAGGAGGAACGCATTTGAGAAGGAGCTCTTGATGAACACCCTCGAAGATCTCGGCCAAGATGCCTTTCCTGACTAGGACATATTGTACCATGACACATCTGACCAGGACGAACCTTCTCGACCAAGATAACCCCTTTCCGAGCATATTAGTTCTAAGGTGAAGAAGTGGATTACTAGGCTTTAAGAGGTATTATAGTATTTTCCTCTTATTACATGACATATGGATCAGTCTCGATCCACATGTCCTTTGATGTTGGTTTATTTTTATGCATCAACATTTGGTGATGTTTGTGGGGAAACGAACAATTAGTTATTTGTTCTTGTGTTTAGCTAAGAAGAGAAAAATGCTTTTGCCCTTGATGGTTATTTATTTATCTCTTGAATCCATTACAAATTTGCTTGAATTATGCTGCAATATCTAATAATTTTACACATTATAGATTGATTTTGTGCTCAATTATCTTCTGGACTAGTTCTCAAGGAGGAAATACCTGCTTGCTCTAGGCAACATGAATTGATCATGTGCTTGATTACCTCCTCGGCCAATTTCTGGGGAGGCAATCCGTGCTCGTTTTTTACATCATTGATTAATTTCATGCTTGATTACCTCCTGGACCAAATCCTAAGGAGGCAATACCTGCTCGTTTTATGCATTATTTATTGATTTTGTGTTTGATTATACCGTGGATACATTTCTGAGGAGAGATTTTGAAACTATTTCCAAGCACATTCTTAAAGTATATCAATACTTATTTATTTGTCTTGCTACCCTGCTTATTCTAGCTGGATTGCTTAGAATTTATACTTTATCTTACTCCTTAAAATGAGGCTATATGACTGTTATTTCTATATGATGCTTTATGTGTTATACTTGATATTGGAATTGGCTGTAATGCTTCCTAGTCGGAACCCATATTTTATATGCTTTTAATGCAAGCACTGAAGAGAGTAGCGTAGATTTGTAACTTCAAGTGGTGACTTACACAATTAGTCACGTGATGATTCCTATGGCTCTTTGAACAATGGAGCTATCTCTATAATTTTTAGAGCCAATCCATGAGGTTTGTCACTTGAAGAAGGATTATCTAGATCTTTGGTTTAAATTCTCTAAGGCAAATAACATTCACATCTCCAAGCCGTTTCCACCACCAAGCATAATCAAGAATGACTAACACAACTACTCAAATTCAGCTTACCAATCTCCTCTTGCTCCCGAGGAGACAGCACCAGTGCACCAGCATTAATAAAGGAAACCAAGAGGTTCATTTTCCCAAAGAGTTATATTCTCACCAAATTTAGAAGGTTCATCGAACGCAAAAGACCCCTGCCCCTTATTTGCACCTTTATGCATTTCCATGAAAGTGTGGGGTCCTTTCTTATCCAACGATACTGCTCTCCTATTGAAGACCTTCATTGAAGTCTGGGCATGATTGTTTTCCTTTACTTGCCTCTCAAATAGGGAAGTTGTTGAGGTTCCTATTTCTTTCTGAGGAGAGCTATGCCTGGTTAGAAACATAATGCTTTTGAAGGAGAAGGGTATGAGTGGTAGCTTGCATGCTCTTCCTAGCATTTTCCAACATCTTGGCTTTCACTTATTACATCAACAACTCTCTTGAATCTATGCTGGCACTTGTTTGCACTATAGGATACTTTGGTTAGACAAGGACCATCGTGGTTCTTGTTAACAGTTTATGGTTGACACTTATCCTCAGAGGAGAACCTAGAAGCATTGTCCTCCGAGGTGCATCATATTCATGCCTCTGAGTGCTCCTATGAGCACATTACCTATCTTACTAATTACCTCTGAGAGCTACTCACGAGCTTTCCGAGCAGTCTTGGTGTTTGCATCTAAGCACTCGCTGCTTCATGAGTTATCATCAAGAGCTAGCTCTCTAAGCTTTCCCAGCTGTGTTGTTATTTATATTCGAGCGCCCGCTGCTTTACGAGTTATCATCAAGACTTACTCACGAGCTTTTAAAGCTTTTCGAGTAGTCTTGTTGTTTACATTCGAGCACCCGCCGCTTCATGAGTTATCATCGAGAACTGCTTACGAGATCTCAAACTTTTAGAGTAGTCTTGGTGTTTGCATCCAAGCACCTGCTGCTTCATGAGATATCACCGAAAGTTGCCCATGTGTTCTTTGAGTGATTCCGAGCAGGTTCAAGCGACTGAGCAGCTTTCAGTGTTTGAGTAGCTTCGAGCGGTTCTAATGCTTTCATTTGAACACTTATTATTTTCTCGAGAGCTATTTATAAGCTCTCTTAGCAGTCTTAGTGTTTGCATCCAAGCACTCGCTGCTTCATGAGTTACATTTAAAAGCTACTTACAAGCTCTTTAAGCGGTCATAAGTAGTCTTGCTGATTACATCCAAGCACCTGCTGATTTATAAGTTATCACCAAGGGCTGCCTATAAGTTTTTTCGAGTGATTCTGAGCCGTTTCAAGCGTCGAAGCAGCTTTGAGCGGTCCTAGTGTTTGCATCTGAGCATTCATTATGTTCACGAGAGCTACTCATGAGCTCTTTGAGTAGTCCTAGTGCTTGCATTCGAGGACTTGTTATGTTCGTAAGCCATCATAAAGATTGAGATAGTAATTCTTCTCCCCTTAGCTAGTGTGATCGAGGTAGTAAGATCTCTCTCCTGATAGTTCAGATTGAGATAGTCAGTCCTCTCTTCCTAGCCAAGGAGATCGAGATAATAAGATCTCTCTCTTAATGAGATTGAACAGTAATTCCTCTCCTCTCGGCCAGAGTGATCGAGATAGGAAGATCTCTCTCCTAACCACAGAGATCGAGGTCTTCCAGACCTCTTTCTCGACTACCAAGCTCGAGATCCTACTTCCTTTCTCTGACTATGGAGAATGAGGCCATAAATGCTCTTTTCTGAGCAGACTTGCTAACTAACAATACTGAGCAGATTTGTCTCCTAGGTAACAGAAAGTCTTACCTCTTTTTCAAGGCAATTAGGGAAGGGAAAGACATGTAGTGGAGGAAGCTTTCCAACAACTCAAATAGTACCTATTTGGACTTCTATTGCAATCCATTCTTTGATCTGGTAAGGCATTACAACTTTATTTGGCTGCCTCCTCTACTCTCATAATTTCTGTGTCATTCCGAGAAGGCAATACTGTTCAGCAATCATTCTGCTATACTAGTGTACTCTATTCTAGTGCATTCTGACCAGCCATTACAATAACTCCTCAGAAAACCAAAGTTGTCAGATAGGCTGATTAAACAGACATCGAGATGTGCAAATTTGACATCTCTTTTACACCAAGACATGCTATCAAAGCTCAAGGTGTTGTCGACTTCGTTGCTAAGTTCACCAACAGCTGGAAGGGTATGACACGATTGATAATCAGTCAGAAAAATCTTCATATTCTAACTTGCAACAGACTCTTAATCCCAAGTAGGCACTTTTTGTGGATGGGAGTTAGATAGCGCAGGAGACGTGTTGATTTGCAACTTAGGAGGATTCAAAGTTGAGCAAATTGCCTTTAGATCACTTTACCGCACGGAAGCTATGCTATCAAGCAGCAAGATATTTATTTCTGGATTGATCTACTATAGAGCATCCATGGAATGCTGACCAGCTTAAGAAATATTACTAATGAAGGAAGTTCGAGTAGCCTCACTATTCTATATGAAGAATAAAGATTGTAAGGTAAGACTAGTCTGAGCAGCCTCCATAACTAGCTTTGACTACGCATTTCGTTTAAATGCTAATGCATTCGGCTAGCTGCACATGCCTTGATTAGGTGCTCGACCAACTATTCAAGCCTCAATTAGGCGTTTGACTAGTTGTTCATGCCTCGATAAGGCATTCGACCAGTTGCACATGCTCGATTAGGCATTCCACCAATTGTTCATGCCTCGATTAGGCATTCAACTAGTTATTCATGCCTTGATTAGGCATTCAACTAGCTACACACACCTCGATTAGGCGTTCAACCAGTTGTTCACGCCTCAATTAGGTCTTCAACCACTCGTTCATGCGTCGATTAGGCATTTAACTAGCTGCACATGCCTCAAATTGGCATTTGACCAACTACACACACCTTCATTAGGCATTTGACCAGCTTCAAGTAAGCACTTCAATTAAGTGCTAAAACATCTCAATAGCTACACATGCCTCGATTAGGCATTGTTCATCGTCGACTAAATGCTTCAATTGAGTATTGTGCATCTTTGATTATATGCGTCGATTAGACATTGTTCATCTTCAACTAAATGTTTGGATTAAGCATTATGTGATGAGCTCATGCATGACATGGATGAGTTCTAGAATTCTGCTGAGCTCATGCATGACATGCATGACTTCCAGAATCCCTCCCATGTGAATGCATTGATAGTCAAATTAGTTAGACACCTCCAATTTTGAAAGTCAAAGGTAGTAGCCAAATTGATTTGAAATTGTGTGCAGAATTTTCTCTATAAATATGGGACGAATTCTGCCTTGTTTAGGCATTAGAGAGATTCCAGAGAGAGTCCAGAGTCTAAGCCAGAGAGTTTAGGATTAAGGGAGAGAGCCAGGAGAGCTCCAGGAAATTTAGGGGAGTTTTTGTATAATTCTTGTATATTGATTTTCTCTGTTAATACAAGTCAATTTTCTCCCAAATTCTGTTCTGAGTTTGCATTGCATCCCCAACAAGTGGTATCAGAGCCTCGTTGAGCTCCTGGAACGTCAGAATAGAGAGGAAAAATTCAGAGAAAATTCGTCCCCTGTTTCTGGAAAATTTTGATTTTTCGGAAAGTGATCGAATTTCGAATTTGAAGTGTCCAGTGTGTTCGTGACGACGTTCTGATCATTCTGTAATTTTCCGGCGATCGAACCGACCACCAGAGACGCCGCACGCACTGCACGCGTCATCTGCCTGATCTGCGAGTGGTCCTCACTCGCCTCACGCGCTACACGCGCGTCTCAAGGAAGAAGACGACCCACGTCAGTGCCACGTCACCCGCCACGTCAGCGGACCACGTCAGCATATCGCCATGTCATCGTGCCACGTCAGCACTGTGGACCCCACCTGCCACGTCAGCAAATCATTAGAAAATTTCATTTTGGCCCCTGTATTTCTGGGTAATAACTTTTGACCCCCTGAGTTTATGAAATTTACATTTCAGTCCCTAGAAAATATCAGTTTGGCTCCTGTAGTTCTGGTGAATGACATTGTGCCCCCTTTAGTTTCTGAAATTTTAGTTTAGCCCTTAAGAAATTTCAGTTTAGTCCTTAAAGTTTCCGAGCTTAGTATTTATTGTATAAAAGGAATTTTTGAGCCCCGGAAGAGGCTATTCCACCTAATTTGACCGTTCCGGACGTAACGGTGGGCTCGGTTTTTTGAAATTCAATTTTCATTTTAGTGAATTAATTATTCTAAAAATGGAAGAATCATCCGGAGCCATGATTAAATTGACTGCTACAAATTACACACTATGGAGGCCCAGGATGGAGGATCTCCTTAGTTGTAAGGATCTATATGACCCTATAGAATTTGAAGGGCAGAGACCTGAGACAGAAAAAGAGGCAGAGTGGAAGAAAATTAACAGAAAATGCATCGGTCAGATCAGACAATGGATCGATCATAGTGTCTTCCACCATGTAGCCAAAGAAACAGATGCATATACTCTATGGAAAAAATTAGAGAGTATGTATCAAGCCAAGTCAGCACGGAACAAAGCCATCCTGATGAGACGGCTTGTGAACCTGAAGTTGCGAAGCGGAACTCCTGTAGCAGAACATACAAGTGAGTTCCAGAACTTGGTGAATCAGTTGACAAGCAGTCGAGTTACAGCTTGGAGACGAAGAACAAGCACTTCTACTTCTCAGTTCCCTTCCAGATTCATGGGAGACGTTAGTGGTCTCCATCAGTAATTCAGCACCCGGAGGCAAACTTACCCTATCAATGGTTAAGGATGCCTTGATGAACGAGGAGGCGAGAAGAAAAGATGCAGGCGCCAATCAAGATGAAGCCTACATCATGGAGAATCGAGGAAGACAGTCTCGAGGTGAAGACTGGAGAAGAGGTAGAAGCAAAAGCAGAGGAAGATCAACAAACAGAAGGGGCAGATCAACAGATGGGCAGAGACCCACCTACAAATGCTATCACTGTGGCAAAGAGGCTCATATGAAGAAAAACTGTTGCAGTCTTCAGAAGCAGAACCAGGAGAGTTCACAAGCACAAAGTAGTGACGAGCCACGAGTTACAGTTGTAGAAGATGTGACCATCTGTGCAGAAGAGACGTGCTTCCACACAGCAGACCAAGGAGTAGAATGGGTAATTGACACAGCAGCTTCCTGCCACGTCACTCCTTGCAGAGAGATCTTCACCACGTACAAAGCAGGAGACTTTGGGATAGTGAAGATGGGTAACAACAGCACCGCCAATATCATGGGAATTGGTGATATTCAATTCCAAACGAACGTCGGATGTAAAATAACTTTGAAGGACGTTCGTCATGTGCCAGATCTTCGACTCAACTTGCTCTCGGTAAAAGCCTTTGATCAGCAAGGCTATGAGAGTTGCTTCACCAATGGTACATGGAAGATGTTGAAAGGGGTCATGGTGGTTGCTCGAGGTAAATTATGTGATAATCTTTACAGGACTCATGTAAAGATAAACGGAGAGAGCCTTCATGTAGCAGAGCACATGGTACCTTTGGATTTGTGGCACAAAAGGCTCGGTCACATGGGTGAGAAGGGTTTATCAACTCTTCAGAAAAAGAAGTTGATCACTGTTTCAAGGATGCAACGTCTCATCCTTGCGACTATTGTTTGTACGGGAAACAACGGAGGGTGTCATTCAGCTCCTCATCAGTGAAGAAATCAAAGCTGTTGGAGCTAGTACACAGTGATGTATGCGGACCTCTCGAAGTGGAAAGTCTAGGCGGCAAAAGGTATTTCTTAACCTTTATTGATGATGCATCTCGGAAAGTGTGGGTGTATTTCCTCAGGACGAAGGATGAAGTTCTGGAGAAGTTCAAAGAGTTTCACGCCATGGTAGAACGTGAAACGGGTAAGAAATTAAAATGCCTTCGATCAGATAACGGAGGCGAGTATACCTCCAGAGAGTTCAATGCCTACTGTCGAAGATATGGCATTCGACATGAAAGAACCGTCCCACGCACACCACAACATAATGGAGTGGCCGAGAGGATGAATCGAACCATCATGGAACGAGTCAGAAGCATGCTCAGATTGGCTAAGTTACCCAAGCCATTCTGGGGGGAGGCAGTTCGCACCGCCTGTTACTTAATCAACAGAGCACCATCGGCACCACTGAACTTCGAGATTCCAGAAAAGGTATGGTCTAATAAAAAGCCCTCCTATAATCATTTGAAAGTGTTTGGTTGTTTAGCTTTCGTACATGTATCCAAGGAGCTCAGACAGAAGCTCGATGCAAGAACTATTCCATGTATCTTCATCGGTTATGGAATGAAGAATTTGGATACAGATTATGGGATCCCAAAGAAAAGAAAGTCATCCGGAGCAGAGATGTGGTATTTCACGAAGACCAAACATATGAAGACGCTGAAAAGACAACAATATCTATAAATCCCACTAGCAGTGCCCCATATATTGTTGCAGATTCTACCCCAACACCAAATGCTACAAGAAATGACGAGGTACCAGAAGAAGTTCCAGAAGCAGATCAGGAGGAAGAAAATGAAGAGATTACTGAGCCGGGGGAGCCACAATCACCTATAGAAGCTGCTGTACCTCCTGGAAATGAAGAACCTCAGCTACGACGATCTGAGCGAGGTCGGATTCCGTCGAGGAGATATCCGGAATCAGAGTACACACTGCTTACTGATGAGGGGGAGCCAGAAAGCTTTCATGAAGCTTTATCTCATCCAGACAAAGAACGATGGCTGCATGCAATGCGAGATGAGATGAATTCTCTTGAGAAGAACAAAACTTATGAACTGGTCGAGCTCCCAGACGGAAAGAAGGCACTGAAGAACAAGTGGGTATTCAAGCTCAAGAAAGATGGAACAGGGAAGGTAATGAAACATAAAGCCCGATTGGTGGTAAAAGGATTCCTTCAGAAGAAAGGAATTGACTTTGATGAAATCTTTTCACCGGTAGTAAAAATGTCCTCAATCCGCGTCATCCTCGGATTGACAGCAAGTCTTGATTTGGAGCTTGAACAGATGGATGTGAAGACAGCATTTCTTCATGGAGACTTGCATGAAGAAATCTACATGGAGCAGCCAGAAGGGTTCGAGGTTCAAGAAAAAGAACACCTCGTGTGCAAGCTCAAAAAGAGCTTGTATGGCCTCAAACAAGCACCAAGGCAATGGTACAAGAAGTTTGACTCTTCATGGTGAGTCATGGGTACAAAAGAACCGCTGCAGACCAATGCGTCTACTTTCAGAAACTTCCAGGTGGAGACTTTGTTGCACTCATGCTATATGTGGACGACATGCTGATCGTCGGAAAGGATGCAACAAAAATAAAGCAGCTGAAGAAGGAACTTTCAAAAACCTTCGATATGAAGGACTTGGGACCAGCTCAGCAAATCTTGGGGATGCACATTCGTCGAGACAGGAAACAAAAGAAATTATGGCTGTCTCAGGAGAAATATGTTGAACAGGTAATTCAAAGGTTCAACATGGATAGTGCTAAGCCAGTTAGTGTACCACTGGCTAATCACTTCAAGCTGAGCAAGAGATCATGTCCCTCATCCAAGAAAGAGATAGAGGACATGGCGTCGGTGCCCTATTCTTCTGCTGTAGGAAGTTTGATGTATGCCATGGTGTGTACAAGGCCAGATATTGCTCATGCTGTAGGAGTCGTGAGCAGATTTCTTTCCAATCCAGGGAAAGAACATTGGGAAGCAGTCAAGTGGATTCTCAGATACCTTAAAGGTACATCGAAGATATGCTTGTGTTACGGGGGAGCTGATCCAATCTTGGAAGGCTATACAGATTCAGATATGGCCGGAGATCCTGATAGTAGGAAATCTACATCAGGTTTTGTTTACACTTTTGCAGGGGGAGCTGTCTCATGGCAGTCAAGACTACAGAAGTGTGTTGCGCTATCCACGACAGAGGCAGAATACATTGCCGCAGCGGAAGCTGGAAAAGAAATGTTGTGGCTGAAGCGATTTCTCCAAGAACTTGGGATTGAGCAAAAGGAGTATAAAGTACACTGTGACAGTCAAAGTGCTCTGGATTTGAGCAAGAATTCAGTGTACCATTCTCGAACGAAGCATATCGACATCCGCTATCATTGGATACGAGAGGTGATGGACAAGCAACTGTTGAAACTAGTGAAGATCCATACTAAAGAGAATCCAGCCGACATGTTAACAAAAGTGGTCACCAGAGACAAGCTAGAACTATGCAGAGACATAGTTGGATTAGAAGCTGTCTAATTACTTTTGTTGTTACTCCCTTTCACATGGGATGGAGGGGGAGAATTGATGAGCTCATGCATGACATGCATGAGTTCTAGAATTCTGCTAGCTCATGCATGACATGCATGGCTTCCATAATCCCTCCCATGTGAATGCATTGATAGTCAAATTAGTAGGCACCTCCAATTTTGAAAGTCAAAGGTAGTAGCCAAATTGATTTGAAATTGTGTGCAGAATTTTTCCTATAAATATGGGACGAATTCTGCCTTGTTTAGGCATTAGAGAGATTCCAGAGAGAGTCCAGAGTCTAAACCAGAGAGTTTAGGATTAAGGGAGAGAGCCAGGAGAGCTCCAGGAAATTTAGGGGAGTTTTTGTATAATTCTTGTATATTGATTTTCTCTGTTAATACAAGTCAATTTTCTCCCAAATTCTGTTCTGAGTTTGCATTGCATCCCCAACATTATGCATCTTTGATTATATGCTTCGATTAAGCATTTTGTGTCTTCAACTGTATGCCTCACTTAGATACCATTAATCTTTGATTATATGCCTCGAGTAGGCAGCGAGGTACCGTTAATCTCTGATTATATGCCTCGATTAGGGATTTTACGTCTTCAGCTATATGCCTTGATTAGGCACCATGCATCTTCGGTTATATGCCTCGATTAGGTGCTATACATATTAAATTAAATTTCAATTATATTGAATTTTAAGCTATTGATATAATAGGTTCCTCCACGAAAGCCACGCCAATTTCGACCACAACCTGCGCATATTCTCATCTGACGCCTATGAATAGGAATTCCACGGCTGCCTTGTATTATTATGTCTTCAAATATACCTTCTGGAACGGACATCAATGAGGTCAATGCCAAATTATAAAGAGAGCATATACTGAGCTAGAGTTATTGTCCTCACCTTTGTTACAGTTAGGGCCTACGTGTTGGTTAAATGCCAAGATTGCATCTACTTTTGCCTGTTTAGAGCAACTTGTTATAGGTTTTGAGCTGGTCCTTGGGGTAGAAGCTGAACTTTAGGATTGGCTTCACCTATGCTTTCTACACCGAGCTGCTCTCCGGCAATTGGTGCGTGCGGTAGAAAAGTTATCTCGTGCCACCACAGGCGATGATTCGAGCAATTCACGTTTTGTGCTTGCTGGTACGAGCTTGGGCCACTCAGGATTTTGCACAAGAATATTCTAATCAAGTGGCAGAGCCTTATGTTGGCCTGCTCGGACCCTCAGTTGGTTGAGCAATGTGTCACACCAAGCAGTCCAAGGAAGGTATGCGATAATTGTCACTGCTTGTTTAACTAAATAGTTGGACCTACCAAATTTCCATCTCTAGAAGCTTGGTTAGTTCACTATGCATTAGAGTTTCCATTATGCTCTTGGGAAGCTATAAGGCATTCAATAAGTCTAGCTCACCTGCCAAAGCTTAACAAAGTACATTATTCAAGCAAAATCAAATGCAATGCAATTAGTTCCAACAAATACATCAAACAACAATGGAGCAAACAGATGATAATAAACATGGCAACACTTTAATAAGGCAACTGAAGTTAATCATCAACATATTGCACAAAAGGAGAATTCAAGTTTATGACCTATCCTAGTTACATGCAAATCGGCAAAATACGAAGGCAAACATCCACGAATATAAGATATAAATGTCATAACCACGTGACAAATGTTCTAGCAGGGAATTAGACCTCTTGCAAATGCTTAAAAAGTATTGCTAACAAAAGAAAAGCATCAAGTTCTGTAATGCTTCCTAGCTCATCATCATCAGTTTTGCATGGATCCTTTGCTGGGACCTCTTTGGTCATCTCTTCAGCTCCTTTGGGTCCCTCCTCATTAGCGCGCGCCTTCCTTTTCAGCTTTCCCTCCATGCTGAGTTTATCAACTTTCACTCCAGTTTGGCTCCCCACTACTTTGTTGTTGTGATTGCCACCAGTACTTGCCTTTGTTGTCTCAATAGTTACTCTACCATGAGTGGAGTAGAGAATACGCTTAAAATCGCACTAGTGTAACTGACTTCCTTTTGTTGCTCGATGTTTATCATATCTAAGCGAAGGTACTTGAGGAGAACCTTCTCCTTGATCGATGCTATCCCATCATCCATTGCTTGGTCCGACACGATCTGCTTTACTTCAAGCTGTAGGAAGCCATGGTTCATCTATTTTTGGCCTCATAATCCTTGCACTATTGTTTTTTCATAGCCTCTAAGTTAGCTAGCTTGTTCTCCAGGTCAGACATCTTGTTAGTCTTGATGCTGACTTCCTTAGCATGTGTCTTCAGCTCTACCTAGAGGGAATCCTTCTTAGCAACCAATTTCTCATTTCTCTTTTCCAACTCATTTAGTGCCTTTACCATGGCTACAAATCGTGAACGATGCTGCACCATCATACTTGCAATCTGTCGGGTAGGAGATACTATTAGGAGAGGTAATACAGGCAAAAATAGTGATGTTTGAAAAGTTGGACTCAGTCTCACTCGCATGCTAGTCAAGGTTGTAGTATCACAAGCTGCCATTAGAGTTAGATTCTCACTCTTATCAAGCCGCCGAGGAGTTAGCGCATTTACGCAAGCGCCAACAAGGTCAAACAAATGGCCAATCTCTCTAACAATTGTTTCCTCAGATATTTCTTGCTCGACACTATCCTCTTCGTCACACTCCTCTGCGATGTGTCGCTCTTACTGGGACTCTCCTCAGATTCCTCCTGATCAAACATGTCAGCAACGTTCTCTCATTAGGTGTTTTTTCAAAAGCTCTTAATATACTACAAAAACCTAACAGATGTTTTACTTTCATCTTGCTTTGACATCTTCACTTCCTCGGACATAACAAAATTTTCCTTCTCAGCCACTACAACACTTCTCTATAGTTGCAACTCTTCGACTACTTCTCAGACTTGCAACTAAGGGGACCAGTGTGAGAGAGACGTTAATTTTTGCTTTCTAGACCACTGACCAAATATGTTACAACTCCTCACAACTCTTCGACTTCTCAAACTTGTAACTAGGGGGACTAATGTAGAGGGATTATCTTCTTCACTCCCCTATCTTCTTCACTCTCCGACCATAACTACAATCTAGTCACAAGTCTTCAACTACTTTTCAAATTTGTAACTAGGGGGACTAGTGTAAGTGGAAAATATTATATACTAGGAAAAGACCAAACAACCCTATTGAGCCTTAATAAGAGCCATACCCTCAGAGTTCTTGGATCCCTCACATGTGTAAAGGGACTATAAAATAAGCATTTTAAGGTTGAAAAAGGGGATCTAGAATCTCATCTTAATCATCTTTTGAAAGTTAGAGCCTTGGGTGAAACCCAAGGCAGCCACTAAGAGAGAAAATAGGAAAAGAGAGGATTTTGTGAGAGAAAGTGTAAGCAGGTGATTAGTGTTCATCATCACTGTTCATCATACTAATCACTATACTGTTCATCAAACATTATTCATCATCATTGTTCATACCACTGTTCATCGAACACTGTTCTGATGTCATTGTTCATAGAACACTATTCATGGCTTCTAGCCACTCTCACTTTATCTCTCATTTATGTTATGCTATTTTCTCATCCTCATCGGACTAACTTGAGCATCGAAGCTTGCATGCCGGGGAGATCAGTGTCCTCTAATGTGCTTAGATAGTTTTGTAGCTAGGAGCTCACCAAACCCATTAGAGGCATCTAACTTATACCTCTGGTAAGAAAATAATGCGTGCTCAAGACAAGCACACTCCTAAGGAGGAATGCATCTGAGGAGGTGCTCTTAATGAACGCTGTCAGAGATCCAGACCAGCATGAACATCTCGGAGATCCCAACCAGCATGGACATGTCGGAGATCCCAACCAACATGGACTTTCCCGACTAGGACATATCCTACCAAGACACATCTGACTAAAGCAACCCTTTTCCAAGCATATCAATTGTAAGAGCAAGAAGTGGACTGCTAGGCTTTAAGAGGTATTTTAGTATTCTCCTCTTATTACATGTCACGTGGATCAGTCTCGGTCCATGTGTCTTTTGATGTTGGTTCATTTCTATGCATCAATAATGTAGATGATTTTTTGCTTATTTTTCCTTTTGTATTTCTTACTTTGTATTAAAAAGGATATACTGATATACAATATTGTAAATACAATCTTGTACAAACTCAATTTTGAGTATTAAAATGATTCTCTTATTTTCTCCTTATATATTTTCTTTGCGCACGTGTGCACACCCACATAAATTGCTTTATGAATAAATAAATGAAGTGGACAAAATACTTAGAGAATCGCCATGAACATATTTGGCTATATATGAGCTTAGATTCTCTTAAAATGATTACAGTGCACAATATCAAAACAAATTGGATAGAAAAAGCAAGATAGAACAAGGCTTTATTTCCGGATCAAAAGGCAATAATCGATCCCTTATTGTGAAATCATTAATATTTTACATAAAGCAAATAAGCTATACCTATAACCGTAACTGAAAGAGAAAAATTCATTGTACCACTAAGCAAAAATTTGAATATTTTTGCCTATTGGACTCATAGTGGCTGTGAGGTTCTCATCTGCTGCATGATGTTGTCCGTAGGCACCTGCTTTGAAGCATCTGCTAAAGCCGCGATGGCTGCCGCTGGCGTCATGGTTTGATACTGAGGAGGCAAGGGAGCGCCTTGATGTGGTGTATAGTAAACTTGTTCATGAGCATGATTAGCATACTCATAAGCATAATTCGTGCTAGCAGCGGGCGCAACGGCAATGGACTGAGAGGGATGTTGCATTTGAGAGTAACCAACATAATGTTGCTGAAATTGATTGGCGGGCGCGGGAATTTGAACTAGTGGAGCTGGTTTAGTTTGAGCGGCTATCTTTGCGGGGTAAATCGATGGAACCTTGTCATTGTACGGTACAGAGCCTCCAACTACTGTAGGAGTTGGAGGTGTTATCGGGCGGCTTGAGGCCACAACACTAGCATCAACTATGTTAGTTTGCATAGACATGTAAGGTTGGGTTTGTGGAAGGGGCGTTACATACACTGGGTATTGTTTATCAATTGTGTGATGGAGCTGTTGTTGTGTTGGACTATACATTGGATAGTAGGATGAAATTGGCACTGGAGTGGTGGCAGGGTGGGGGATGTAGTGCATACTCGCATGTACAAATTGTTGTTGAGGCTGCTGCTGCTGCTGTTGATCCAATTGCGGAGGCAAATTATACCCCGCATCTTGAATTTGTTGGCTAGGAATCACTACATCACTTGTACTGGGGCTAGTAGGAGCCCTGCTTTCTCTGGGTGCAGCAACAACTTGGTCTTGATAATGCATTGGCTTAGATAGAGAACTTGCAGATGCAATACTGGTATCGCTGTAAAAGTTTCCCTATTTGTTAATTATCATTTCAAGGGCTTGTAATTAAAGAGATAATTAATATTACCTTTCTCTTCAAATTAGATGAATATAGTTAGAGGAAGATTCTATTAAAATCTAGAGAACGATAAGTGGTGACACCTATTCCAAAATTTATTTTAAAATTATGTATCATGACATAAATCAATATTATATTATCAAATCATCCATTTGGTAAACATTAATTATATACACGTTATTCGACGTACAAAATTTAAGATATAATTTGTGATGACTATCAGCATTTACAAAGAATATAATATAAGAATCGAGAAATTATACCTTGCAACCGAATCAGGGGAAGGCAAATTGTAAGCTGTACCAGCTTTGTGTTGCACAGGCTGCAATGGCAACGGAGGTTTCCTTAACCGAACAGGAGCGCCGCCGTGATCCGATCTCTCATCATCGAAGAGAATCCTAGTTGTGTTTTCGGTAGGGGCCACAGTATGATGAGAGTGCGATGACATAGTCACAACACTAGTTACGGGAACAGGAATAGGTGGTGGAATTCCTGAAATAACAACTAATCCATCATCATGCTTCTGTAATCCACTTTGAGCAAAATTGATCTGGGCAAACTTCTCCTCTATTCCATTCTTCTGATCCTCAACACGAACCCGAATTGGGGGCAAGTTCGACATCGAAGGGGAGGAAGAGGACGAGCCAAATGAAGAAGTCGTTTCTACAAGGGGCGAATCCGGCATGGAATATTGTAAATCATGTGCCACATTATTATTTTTCACCTCCATATTGTGATCAGCTTCAGGTTGAGCTTCCAAGTCATGATCATTATCAAGATTGAGTAAGCAATCCATGGTCGTATCGGAGTCTCCTCTAGGGAGCAGTCCGGAACCATTGAGTGCATCAACAAACCAAGTTTCGGACTTGGCATCATCAAGAAGTGATCCCATTGAGGCTGCAGTTTCAGGCTTGACAAAGAAGAGAAACAAACGAATACGAGAGGAAGTCAAAGAAGCTGATGAAGCTACTAAGCGATCATATTCTTCAATCATGTTCTCGAGATCCTCATCAGTTGTGATCGACACAAGGGAGTCGAGGTCTTCGTTGGGAAGCTGGTACTTCAAGGTGAAGGTACGGCCATTGAGAAGAGAGCGGGAGAGGCGACTGCAGAGGGAGGAAAGAGTTGAGTGACGGTCCACCACAACAAGCCGTGTCTCGCCACCAACGTAGCAGAGAGATTTGTCATGCGGGCGTGGGATAATGTGGCCGCCATAGCTGCACATTAGACGAAGCTTTGCTCCTGGGACAGATGGGAGAGGCTCATCATAGGTGTCTGCAGTGCGGGAGCGAGGAGAAGAATCCACAGAGTCAGGGTAGTTTAGATGGATAGTGGTGGGTGCAGGGACGGTGGTGGTCGTGGTGGTGGCCGCGGTGGGCAGTGGTGGGAGAGGTGGTGGATCCATGAGGTGGTTAAATTGATTGAGAGAGGAGAGAGAAGTCAATGAAAGTTTACGCTTTTATATTTATATATATACTTCATTGTCATAATTTTATCATTTAAAAGGAGTGGGGTGATGCTCGATTATAGGGGAAAAATGGTTCTGATCCCATAGGCTTATTAGCAGATTCAATCAATCTGTTATATATGCATGCATGCATAGATACATACATACATATATATATGCCTAAAAATAAAAAAAATTATTAATGTACATAGTTATAGAAACTGAAATTATAGTGAGATATTATACCATTTTGGTCATTAATCTTGATAGAGTGAGACAGTTTGATATATGTGATTGAGTTAGAAAGATGAGCTTGTAACATAACAAGAGAATACATATTAAGTTAAGAGTTTTAACTTATATATTAACGTTTAATTTTTCTGATACTACATATCAATCATAATCTTGATAGTTTTTTGAAATTTGAAAATATATTTTATACAAATTTGAAAATAAGATACTATAATTTAATTGTAATTGTTTTCTAATAGAATTAATTATAGATATTTAAGGAAATAATTTAACTTTGTATTTTCGTTAAACTTGAATTCTCATAAATAAATACTATTTAAGAAAATAAAATACATTCTATAAATAAATCATTGAAAAGCGAATATTTCGTAATTAATTGTGTCTTTACATAAAATATGGGTATTTAAGGATTAACCAAAATATTTGGGACCTTATCGAATTTTAAATTTAATGTGTTAATGATGTAACAATACATAGATTTTTGAAGCCTTAAGAATTTAAATAAAAATTTAGGGCCTTATCACATTTCAATTTTGGAATTTAATGGCAGAATATAAAATTTTGAGGTCTTACACAAGTTGGGGGACTAGGCAATTGCCTTACTTGCCTACGGATTGAGCCAGGCCTGGTTAGGACATTAATTTATTTTGAAAACGTGGTTATTTTTAATTGCACCCTTCTCTTTGGTCTTTTTGCAATTACCTATTATTTCTTAATTCCAATTCTGTGTCGCTGGATGTATTTACCAGAAGTTAAGGGGTACTATGTGATTGTTCCATATAATTACTGAAGTGATATTGGTAATGCAAAATATTGGGAGTAGAAAGGGGAAATAGAATCCTTAAAGCTTAAGGCATGCATGTGGACTTTATGGGACTTGTACAAAGCACGTGTAGTCCCATAGATATTAGTGCTTCAGTTCCTCAAAACTCAGTCCATAAAATCCCTCCGAACTTTGCTTCCTTCAGATACGAGGAGGCTGTAAGACCAAAACGAAACCCAAGAAAGTAACTATAGGCAAAGCGCCAAATTTTTGTTATTATTAATTATCATATAATTAAACACTTTCACAAGTTATTTTTTTTTTAAATATTTGAAGTTGGAGAATTATTTCGGTGCCGACCTCCTGAATTCGATTAATTAAGGAAATTGTATTTTGTTAATCTAATAATTGTTAAAAGTCTGGTATCATACCAAATCCTAGGTTTTTAGGTTATAACATGAAGATTATTAAAATTATGTGCATATAGTATGTCAATCATGTGACTACGTTACCACAATTGGACATTAATGTGTGATTTGGTCTTGATTTTGATGAGGAGATAATATATATATATATATATATATATATATATATATTTGTGTGTGTGATTTAAAAAAGGCATTTCATTTAAGGTTCATTGCGCAACCTCTTTTTAGGTTTGCCAAATCCTACTTGACCATCTCTGGTTTCGAAAATCGTAAATACCTTTCCTCTCTATTAAGAATCATTAAAAAATTTGTTAAAAAATATAAATTTTTAAAATTACCGTACTTGATTATTCAAAATTTTAAAATAAGAAAAAAATTAAAATTAAAAAAATAAAGAAATTAACTTAAAAGACTTAAACTTTATAAGATAATTTTTTACATGCAAATGCGAAATTTTTTTGATTATTTCAATATTGATTTTAATGTAATTTTTTTCATTATTTTTTTAAAGTTTATGTATCATTTTTTATAGTAATAATTTTTTAAAGATTCTTATATTAGTGATTGATGGAAGACTATTAGCAAGTTTTATGCTTTAATTTTATTTTAAAATTGTGAATATCTTTTAATAGTCACTATGGGCTATCTGGAAATTTATATTTTTTTCACGGAATTTTTAATAGTCCTCAAGGGAGATGGGAGGTATTTGAGATTTTTAAAATTGAAGGTGATCATGTTGGATTTCAGCAAACCTCAAGCGAGGTTTGTAGAATTGACTCTTTTATTTTTGACGAATTCTACCATTTGGGCGCCAAAGTTTGCATTTTTATTATTTTATGAAAATTTTTGAAAGTTAATTGTTTCAATAAAATTTTATATAAGAAATTTTAAATTAAACTAGGAAATTGAACTTTTGGTTCTTTTATAAAATTCATGTTTAGTTTATTTGTCATTTATGGTGTTTGATTTCTACTTAAGTTGCTGTTAAAGACTTAACATTTTAACTAAGAGGGACATTCCTGTTGAAAATACAACAATTTATTGTTAAAATATCTATATCTATTTAGGTGTTTTATAAATGATCTTCTCACATAGGGTAATCTCAAACTGAACCTTATAAAATATTATAAACTTAATTTTAATTAACTTATGTTTTCTCTACCCTACTCCTTTTTGTGTTTCTACCTAGTTACATAATTATAATGCTAAGAAGAATAAAATATGAGGGAGTACGTGTTCCTACAAGTTGTTAATTTTTTTTTTCGTAGTCACATGTTGTGTTTTTTGATTCTCTGTCATTTTGAATAGAAAAATTAAATTAAACACTTCCAGATCTTACATGTATTAATTTATTGATGCTGCACGCAATCTAGTGGGAACAATTAAGAGTTTTACAAAAAAAAAATAATAATAACCAGTTAAAAGTAAGATAAAAACTGAAAAATATACCTTAAAAAAATGGTTGATTTATGATTAAAGTATAAATTATAGCTTACCAACTATATATAATAATATCGTTGTTAATCCTGAAATTACGGTACAATCCTCTTAAGCATCAGTAAGATTCTTTATTCTCTTCCAAAAATCTGACAAATTATTTTTTTAATAAATGAAAAGGGTTACGAAAGCAGGGTAATATGGTCATTTCATTTAAAATTAAATTAAAAAATACAAAATCTTTTTTTAAAAATTATTAAAATAATAATTTATATTATAATGTATTATTTAAATATTTATTGTTTTATAAAAGCCACGTATAAAACATAATAAATGAATTAGATATGAGTTCTTTTGAGAATTCAGAGTGATATAAACCATTCACACATTTGTATTCAGATAAAACTAAAGTATTTAGCATATTCCATTCAAATAAAATTGTCTTAGAATAACGCTTAAGTTAAAAAATCAAATATTTTAAAAATCTCTATAGTCTAATCAAGTTAAATTCATACTTCATTAAAAAAAAAAACACGCGCTTGATGTTATAGGCATTATGCCTAAGTTGATTATAGAGAAAAAGACATCTAAATCCTTTGAACTTGAGAAAAATAGTTTTATTCCTTGAATTTGAAATAGCGATAGAGATCCACATTAGAAGAAGGGTAAGAAGGGTTCGGACTAATGACGCTTAAATTCTTATCTTGAATTTATACATCAAGTAACCACCATTAATCTAAATTTGATATAACGGTGAATATAACCTATAAATTAAAATGGGGATGTAAGTTCTAGAATTATACAGTTATAAGAAATATAACAGTAAACTGTAACGTAAATCAACACAGGAGGATTTTTACGTGGTTCGGTTATAAAACCTACATCCACGGACAGCTATAGAGCTGTAATTCACTAAGTTTTTGTTTGTACAATCTTTAGGATCGTTTATAGTGCTGACTCACTCTCACACACTGACCTAATCTTTGTAAAACAAAATCTCGCCAAGATTTTAAACTTTAGTGACACTGCTCACTCTCTATCGCAGATAACTTAACAACACACTGTTAAGTAATACAAAACAACGATGTCTGACGCTGAATTACATAAACACTTAACTCGTAAGTTCTCTCAAGTGTCTACTAACTCACACAGACCTAATCAACAATTCATGTATGATTATAATCTCTTATACATGAATAAAACACTAATAAAATCAAATCAAAGAGACATTCCTATTTACGTTGAAGCTCTCCTCTTAATCCTTGGAATGCCGTGACATGAATTCCCACAACCAACCAACTAATCAACACAACTAGTTATGTAAAAATAACTTTGTATAGATAGTGGGAGGTCTGGATGAAATCTCCTTAGAATCCTGTAAAAATTCTAATGAAAATTATATTAGGATAAGGAGAAATATAATAGGAATAGATATAATTAAACTCCTAAAGGAATTAGGACACAAATAAATATTCTCCTATTTTAATTAGAATACAAGAAACAATATCCTAATATAAAGAGATATTTATTGTAAACCAAATACTTCCTATAATATTCTTCTAGAAACAGTAAAATAGGAATCAACATAATATTCTAGTTTTATCACAAGTTGTACAAAAAAAAAAAAAACAATGCATGTTGACACCAACAATCTCCCTTTTTTTGGCAACTTGTGATGAAAACACTAAACTGTTTCTGATCAAAGAAAATCACACATGATAAGTCAGACATAACCATAAGCTATCATGAAATAGCAAACAGAAAATATCATATGGAAAGAAATAACTAGTGTGCTATTACAAATCTCATAACAGAACACTATCCAAATATGTATAACCTGTAAACAAAAAACCGAAGTTTGACAAACCTGTCAAACATCAATGCAATCAGATCATGATCAGAGCAAACCATTCATTAAACCAAGAGAACACAAAATAAGCATAAGAAGTCCTTATTACTCCCCCTTACTCCTTACGTACAACCCTTGAGAAACAAGCAACAAAAATATAAACAGAAGTAAACACAGTTATATCAGAAACAACAAAAAAATCAGAAGCAACAAAAAAAAAAAAACAAAAAGATATCATCAGATTCCAACAAAAAGATATCGTCAGATTCCATCAGATTCCTTCTCCTCTTGATTTTAGCACAAGTGCCAAAAGCACTTAACGAAGTCTTGGAGACTTGCAAACAGGTGGGGAAGAGGAACTGTCAGGGCATTTCTTATATCTGCTAGCCTTCATTTTGAATCTCTTCTTGGTAATGGTAGGTGTCGGCTGCTCAGAAGTCACAGGAGCAGGCTGGTCATCAGTTGTGTCAGATGAAGTGGCAGTAACTTCAGCCACAATCTTGCAAATCTCCTTGTCAAGACGGTCAGCACTGGTTTACGTTGTCGGTAACTCAATAGCAGTTTGTTGAGAAGGTACCAATGACACTTCTGCAAGTGTAGATGGTGGAGGTATGACTAGTGCAATTGTTTTCGCTTCAAGAGGAGGTGCCTAAGTGTGTTCTGCAGGTGATGAGGTTTAAACTTCTTGTGGTGGTGACTGAGTTGATGGTGGCAAAGCATGATGCTCTACTTCAGGGACTGGAGAACCATGAGGTTCTTCCTCAGCAAGTGGTGAAGGCAATTTCATCTCGGATTCTGCTTGTTTTGGTTCATCTGACAAAGATTCATCTCTCAATGCTGGAGCTATTGATTCAACTTTCTTTTTCCTCTTGTCAAATGGTTTCTTCACCATTTCAATTTTCTTCTTTCCCTTCAATTTAGTTCCCTTTGCACTTGACTTGATTTTCTTTTTCTTCTACTTCTTTTTTGCTATTATGTCTGTCTTAATAGCAGTTTCTGCAGCTTGACCTACTGCAGGCATTTGCTCAGCTTCTTCAGGCAGTGGTGCATCACGCTTGGGTATGTGCTCAATTGTCTTCTCAGGAACCACATTTTCAGTTTCCATTGGCTGTGGCTCTTCTGTAGTACCAGAGTGTCCTACAAGCTTTGCCTCCAAAACAAATTGCTTGATTTTGATATCCTTCAAATCCTGTACAATTTCTGTTAAAACAGAATTTATAAAAACAAGTTGTTCTTCTATATTGCTCATGTGATTTTTCCTGACTCTCTTTGGCTTTGGTTTAGGTGCAAGCAAATCAGTCTTATCATGTAATCGATGTAAAAAATCCTTTGTGATAGATTTAGACAGAATTTCAGTATTTTCCTTAGCACTTATAGGAATACCATTCTATGCTAAAATTCAGCAAGAAAAAACAAGCAAGTGATAGTCAGAGTTGTATGGACCAATCTGAACAATCATTCTATAAGCTAGCAAGCCAAAATTAATAGGTCGATTAGTCCCCAAACATAACAAAAACTTCACTCTGTCTTCTCGAACTTGATTGTGGTGTGATGAGGGAAGCCAATTAAATTGTGCAATTTTATGCATCACCCTATACTTCTTACTAAGATATTACTGGTCAATACCATCCCTCGGGTTCCAATCAATGTCTTCTCTACCAGTCAATTCCTTAATTACAACATCCATATTAAAATTGTCATCTAAAGAGTGCAAACTACCTATAGGAATATCCAAGAATGTGTTTATGACATTTGGAGAGAATTTCACAAACTTCCCTTTACAATACACGTTGTGATAATGAAAGCTTTTTGGATCATCAATGGCAGTAGAGATATTGGCATAGAATTCTTGAATTAAGGACTTCACAAGGGGTAGGAAGTTGTTTATCGTACGAGTCCAGTATATAGACTCAAGAAGATCACTCAAACCATAATTGTTGAAGTCGATAAACTTTACAGGTCGTTCCATCTGTAACTTCCTCTTCAAAGTGTACTTCAAGAATTTCTGCTTGACAGCTATTGTGAGGAATTTGTTGTACTTTGGTTTTACTTTGTCTTTCATCTTCTTCACTGGAACTAACTCATCTTTGCTCATAGCAGGATCAATTGCGATCTCTGTATGTGGTTGTTGTGACTGAGATGGCGGTATGCTGTCGCTCCCCTTATAATTGGAGTCGCTTTAAGAAGATGAAGAACTGGTGGTTTTTGAAGAATCAGATGTGGTCGCCATTGTTAGGGTTTTTAGGTTTGCAAAAATTTCTCAGAACAGAGAGAGAAGCAAGACGAGGGACAGTGGAGAAACTGTTGAATGGGTATAGAATGAACAGGAGAAGCCCTAACTTAATTTCGTAATATACTTTAAAAAAAAAATTTGTTTTCAACAAAATTTAATTTTCATTCCCTTTCCAAAATTGTTTAATAACTGTCATTAATGAATAAGAATTCAAACTTTGATTTCCATTAGAATAAGGAATTCTAATAGAGTTAGGATTCCCGCCACTGAATTTTTTCCCCCTCAATTCAATAATGCTGACATGTCATTTTTGACACATGGACATACAAGAATAATCAAATTTCAGATCGGCACACAGAGCATCGTATGTTGTAAAAAAAATAATAGAAAACAGTTAAAAATAACATAACAACAATATCTGGACATCATATGAATCATTCTAAGAAAGCATATTTCAGAGTTGTTTGATATCTTCACATGAAAGCTATTTTTCTTTTATTTTTTCAATCAATTGTGATGTCAAAAATATTATTTTGACATATTTTGAATTAATCACTTTGACTTATGAATACAGTAGCTTTCACACAATATAGAGGTAGCCCTTTTTATATGAATGGGTGACCTCAATATATTTCTTAGATACCCTGAGGTTACTCTCAATGATGGCTTTCACATATCATATATTGGTAGGCCTCTTTTGTATCATTTTATTTATTTATTTATTTTCAACCAATATCATAGCAATCACACAGTTTTATATCACAGCTCACACATGCTTAATTAGAAGAAAATTTATGATATTGGAGATACAAATAACATAACAGTAAGCAGTGTTTATTCAAAAAACTGACAGATGCCTAAGGCCTTTCTTGGATTTTCAAATCTTATTGTATCAAATGCCTTAGTGAATAAGTTAGCCAATTGTCTATCAGTGGAGATATGTTTAATGTGTATCACCTTAGACTCTACAAGTTTCCTTATAAAATGGTATCTTATGTTGTGTTTTATTCTAGAATGCTGAACAGGATTTTTGGAAATATTTATAGCACTAGTATTATCACAAAACAAAGTTATAGGCTCTTGTTCAATACCATAATCACTCAACATTTGTTTCATCCATAATGGTTGTGTGCAACAATTCTCTGCTGCTATGTATTCAGCTTCAGCAGTAGACAAAGAAATAGAATTCTGCTTTTTGCTGTGTCATGAAACTAAGTTAGTACCAAGATAAAAACTGTGGAATCCCAAAATATATAAACTAAGTTAGTACCAAGATAAAAACTGTGGAATCCCAATATATATATATATATATATATTGATACGTGTCTATTTATATATCATTTTCATATCAATTCGTCCATGTTTCTTTGCTATATTCCTTGGTATTTTTATGTTTTTGTGTGGTTTTGATGTTTGTAGGAGTTTTGGAGCAACTTGCACAAAAATGGAGTAAAACCCTTCATTTTCACCTCTGCTAGTCAACCATCTTCTCGGATTTAATTGTATTGATATACAATGAACCCGATGACATATTATATACCGTTGGAAAGCTCTCGAAGTCTATTTTCTGGAGAAATTTACGGTTTATAAATCCATTCAGTGTACCAAAAGTTGTAATCAAAACAGTGTGAGAAGTATAGAAATGTAATTCCACAAATCACTGTAGCATGTATAATACGGGACACTGTAGCAGGTTACTGTAGCAGAGTATTTAAACACATTTTAGGGTTTTATTTTGATAACTTGAAGAGGGGAGAACGTGGAGGAGGCTGCATCTTTGGATTTCTCTCATCTCTTGGAGTTCTTGAAGGAGATTGAAGGCTTGGAAAGAGGAAGAACTACAAATCCTAAGAGATTTCATCAAATTTGCTAAGTTTTTCATTTCCCTTTCATTTTCTGGAATGTCTCCATATTGTATTGTATTTGTATTGTTCTGAATATGTGTAACTAAATCTGAATTGGTTGAGGGTGATTTCAAAGCCCTTGATATGGTTTTTGTGAGTTGATTGTGCAAGAATTGTTATCCAATTCTCTAATTGAAGTTGCTTGTATTTTCCCATATTTAATGCTTATGATTGCTTGCTGATTGTATTTGGGTGGCCAACTGAATATAATCTGGATATTGTCTATTGCTAGATTAGAAATCTTGATCCGTAATTGTCTTGAATTTTTAATCATTAGTAGCAAAATTGTGATCAGAGATTGCAATTGGAGAATATAACCTAAGTTAAATAATCCGAGCTTGTGTGTTTATTGCTTAGATCAACCTATCTTTCTTATCGTAATGCATCCATTGAATTAAACTTAGAGAGCTTGTTCTAGGTTGTTTAATGGATAGAGATTAAATAAAGAGCCTGTTTTATTTAACAACAAAGTAAGGAAAGAATGGGATAACAGAGCTTGTTGTTATCTACGGTTGATAATTTCAATGGTGTAATTGGATGATAATTCTATGATTAATTCACAAATCCATATCTTATGGTAGAGAAGGATCCCTTAACCAGATTTCTCTCATTGATTTTTCACTCAAATTAACTTTCTGTTTTGTTATTCTTCATTTGCATTCTTAGTTCATTTAGTTAATCATTCAACAAAACCCCCCTTATTTAATTTATTGTTGCTGGAAATAACAAATTCAATTAGAATCAATCCTCGTGGGAACGATATCTTACTTATCACTTTATTACTTGTGCGACTAGTATACTTGCTAGTTTCGAACGCATCATATATATATATATATATATATATATATATATATATATATATAATTACAATTTTAGAAATATGCCACGTTTAAATAAATGATAATTGGGTTGGATTATGGTAGTGGGCTTGTGTTGGAAATTGATAAGGATGAATTGGGCTTAGATTACAAATGAATGGACTTAGGCCCATAGGTAGCCTTGGGTATATAAGAGAGACATGAGGGTTCCAGAAGGGAGGGAGATATTTTCTTTCTTTCATTTTTGGGATAGAAGGGGAAAGTCTGATGGGTTAAAGGAAAAAGAAGAAGAAGAAGAACAAAAGGGAAGGAAGAAAAAGAGAGGAAAAGAAGAAAAAATCAAAGAGGTGTATAGGCTTGTAAACCAAGTAGGGATTTTCTAACACTATACTTAAATTGTATTATCTATTTTGCTGTTTTAAATTGATATGGGTTTACAGTGCACGTGAATTGTTGTGAAATTGATTATTTGTTACTTGGATGATGAATTAATTATGGAGTTATGTGCTTATGAAGCTTTAAACAGTCACTGATTGCATGGAAATTGGATTTTGAATGAAATTTTGGTGAATTTTTGAAGTTTGTGTTTGAGATCTAGAAATGGGTCAGTTTCATGATTCTGGAATTCTGATACTGGCTGTGAATCTGATACAACTAGATAGGCGATTGTCGAGTGTCGAGTGATGATGTCGAGTGTTGAGTGCTGGTGTCGAGTGTGACATGTCGAGGGTTGAGTCATGAACGTGTCGAGTGTCTAGCGTGACTCGACATGAAGTGCCGAGGGTCGAGTTATGGACGTGTCGAGCGTCGAGTGTGACGTGTCGAGGGTTGAGCATGAATGTGTCGAGTGTCTAGCGTGACTCGACATGAAATGTCGAGGGTCGAGTTATGGACGTGTCGAGCGTCGAGTGTGACGTGTCGAGGGTTGAGTCATGAACATGTTGAATGTCTAGCATGACTCGACATGAAGTGTCAAGGGTCAAGTTATGGACGTGTCGAACGTCGAGTGTGACGTGTGGAAGGTTGAGCATGAACGTGTCGAGTCAAGGGTCGAGTTGTGAACGTGTCGAGCGTCGAGCGTGATGTGTCGAGGGATCGAGTGTCGAGCGGTATTTGTGCCGAGTGTCAAGTGCACAGTGTCGAGTGTCAAGTGTCGTGCGTCGAGTGTTGAGTGTCGAGCGCTCTAACAGACTCGACCCGAATGTACCTTTCTGATAGAATTTTTCATAAAAACGGTGCTGCCTTAGGACTTATTTTTAGAAATTATATTGAAGGGTTTATAAGCATATGCATTGGACCTTGGATCGGCCGTTTTAGATACGGATCCGAGGAGAATACGGATATGAAATTCTATGTGTTGGACCTTGGATGGGCCGTCTTGTGTACGGATCCAAGGGAAATACGAATATAAACTTGATGTGTTGGACCTTGAATGGGCCGTCTTGTGTACGAATCTAAGGGGAACACGAATATAAACTTGATGTGTTGGACCTTGGATGGGCCGTCTTGTGTATGGATCCAAGGGGAACACGAATATAAACTTGATGTGTTGGACCTTGGAGGGCCGTCTTTTGTACGGATCCAAGGGGAACATGAATATAAACTTGATGTGTTGGACCTTGGATGGGCCGTGGGAAACATTAGATGAAAGATTTTGATTGTTAAGTGAATAAGTGATACCTTGATGTGTGAATGAGAATGATTGCCTGACTTATTATAATTGGTTGTGTAACTATGTGATTGAGTAACGGTTTGAATGCTTGTGATTTACTATAACGTTAGAATCTTTCCTATTGGGCTATATGCTCATCCCCTCCCTCCACAGGTACACAAAAAGATATTCATACTAGTGGTGTTCCAGAGCTTTCCCAGGGAGTCTGGTCGTTTACATGCATACGATGGTTTCGGAAAAAGTTTGACTAGCCTAAATTGCGATAGGAATTTTTATTATGGGATTATCAGCCCATGTTCTAAGTGTGGTCATTAGTGTATGTAAAGTTTATCTTAAACAAATAGCCAAATGTTATAATAGATTCATGTGAAATGTATAAATATATGTATGAATTGGAAAATGAGAACAAATAATGAGATATTGATGATGTTTTTTTATTATTTTTTCTTAATCAATCACCCTTAAAGTCTCTAAATAAGAGATTTTAGGGCGTGACAAAAACACCCTCATGATGTGCTTTTTCTATCATCTACATTTCCTGCCCAATCAGTATCACTAAACCCTACAAGATAATCATTTGTATCTTTAGAAAATCATATACCATAATCATGGGTTTCATGTACATACCTGATGATTCTTTTAGTCGCTGACAGATGTGATTTTTTGGAATTTGCTTGAAATCTTTCACAAAGTCCTACACTAGATGATGCGTTCGAAACTAGCAAGTATACTAGTCGCACAAGTAATAAAATGATAAGTAGATATCGTTCCCACGAGGATTGATTCTAATTGAATTTGTTATTTTCCAGCAATAATAAACTAAACAGGGGGGGTTTTGTTGATTGATTAACTAAACTTAATACGAAAGCAAATGAAGAATAACACAAAGCAAAGTTAAATGGAGTGAAAAATCAATGAGAGACACTTGGTTAAGAGTTCATTCTCTGCCACAAGATATGAATTTGTGAATTAACATAGAATTGTAATCCAATTACAGCATTGAAGTTATCAACCGTAGATAACAACAAGCTCTGTTATCCCAATCTTTCCTTACTTTGTTGTTAAATAAAACAAGCTCTTTATTTAATCTCTATCCATTAAACAACCTAGAACAAGCTCTCTAAGTTTAATTCAATGGAAGCATTACGATGAGAAAGATAGGTTGATCTAAGCAATAATCACACAAGATTATTTAACCTAGGTTGTATTTTCCAATTGCAATCTCTGATCACAATTTTGCTACTAATGATTGGAAATTCATGACAATTACGGATCAAGATTTCTAATCTAGCAATAGACAACAACAGATTATATTCAGTTGGCCATTCCAAATACAATCAGTAAGCAATCATAAGCATTAGATATGGGAAAATACAAGCAACTTCAATTAGAGAATTGGATAACAATTTCTTACACAATCAACTCACAAAATCCATATCAAGGGCTTTGAAATCACCCTCAACCAATTCAGATTTAGTTACACATATTCAATCAGAATAACAAATACAATACAGAGAAATTCCAGAATTGAAAAGGAAAGAAAGAACTTAGCAAATTCTTTGAAAATCTTCTTTGTAGATGAATCTTCTTGGAATTGTAGTTCCTCCTCTTTCAAAATCTTCTTTCTCCTTCAAGAACTCCAAGGGATGAGAGAAATCCAGAAATGCAGCCTCCTCCCACGTTTTCCCCCCTTCAAGTTATGAAAATAAAACCCTAAAATGTGTTTAAATACTCTGCTACAGTAACGTGCTACAGTGTCCCGTATTATACATGCTACAGTGATGTGTGGAATTACATTTCTACACTTCTCACACTGTTTTGATTACAACTTTCGGTACACTAAATGGATTCATAAACCGTAATTTTCTCCAAAAAGTAGACTTCGAGAGCTTTTCAACGGTATATGATATGTCATCAGATTCATTGTATATCATACAATTAAATCCGAGAAGATGGTTGACTAGCAGAGGTGAAAATGAAGGGTTTTACTCCATTTTTGTGCAAGTTGCTCCAAAACTCCTACAAACATCAAAACCACACAAAAACATAAAAATACCAAGGAATATAGCAAAGAAACATGGACGAATTGATATGAAAATGATATATACATAGACACTTATCAAATTCCCCCACACTTAGACTTTGCTAGTCCTCGAGCAACTACGACAATATGAAATAAAACTAAACCTAAACAGAATCAACAAAAAATTAAAACACACAAATGCTTCATCTTGCAAATAGGCCTCAAAGATTGTACTTAATTATAACCCAAGGAAAACTTCAAAATAATGCACTTGATCAAGAATTTTATCCGAAAGATTAGTTTTGCTTCACTTTAATTCTTCAAGTGTGTGTGTGTAGAGCCATTCTCACCTAATCACTTGTAACCCGGATGAGTTTATGCATAAAATGAATCATATTTAATATTGAAGATGTGTAGATAAATGAACTCCATAGGCCTGCTTTTCAAGTCACTCTCCACTAATGTAGACATGCACAACACCAAGGATCAAGTAGGACTTTATTAAGCTTGTAACGTTTGGCTTGGTGAAGGTATGATAAAGGATAATAATTTGGCTAAAATCAACCACAAACACATAAATCATTCAAGACTATGTAGAGCTCAACCCTATAACACAACTTCATTTCAATTCACCAGGTTACACCCCCAAACTTATTTAGAACCCTCAATCTTTTTTTTTTCAGAAAACAAAAGAAAACTACACCCCCACACTTTGTTGTTTCATTCTTTTTAAGAACACTTAAGGGTATAGATCTCTTATTCTTCTTCTTTTGTTCTCTTGTTTTTTTTCTTTTTTTCTTTTTTTTTTATATTACAATTCCCCTCCCCCACACGTAAACAACACATTGTCCTCAATGTGTAAGTACGTGGATGATAAGTACAGATTGGCTTTTTTTTCTTTTTTCTTTTTTTACAAAAACAATAGGACTCACTTGCATTGCTCATGACACATCCCAACCTCCTCTAACTTCCCAAAACCAGAACATAGCTCAAAATTTAATTGTGAATGATCTACATGCTTATAGGTAAGGGATAAACTGTTTGGAATAAATTCATTTGAGGTTAGGAAATCTTTTAGTGAGCTAACAAAGAAAAAGGCTTACAGAGGCTCAAAGGGGTAACTAGGGATCAATTTCAGTCAAGGTTGGCTATTAGGCTCAAACGGTCCAAAGATGGCCTAAATCATTTCCCCAATGTTGCACAGTCTAGGATTTCGCCTTGAGTGACAATCAAACAAGTTCTAGAATTCATTGAAATATGAAAAAACATTTAAATTACATAAACTTTCTCTAAGTGAACAAATAACTCAGTGATAATAGCTCAGTGCTCAATGTTGCGCAAGGAATTAAAAGCAAAGCGAAAACCAATAAACATTTCAAGCACACAGATTCATGCATCATTTATCATTTTTCAAGAGTTATTCTTAATTCAATCATTATCTTATCATCGACCCACAAAATGCAAGAAAAGAGGTACGTGGCGTTGTTACACCTGATTCAAGATTGTATATTTCAACAATCCTTAGGACCAGTAGCCCGCAGACTTAAGGTTTCCAGCCTATATACCTTTATTATGAAAGAATAAAACAAGACACTTCAAACAATATGAAATAAACAAACTACAGATTATTTAGAGAGAATGCGTTTCAAGGGTTAAAGAAACCCCATATTCTGC
>SNVD02002873.1:0-10295 GCA_013180625.2 Boswellia sacra | reverse complement strand
CATGTAGCGAGCATTAGGCTAATGGCTCCCAGACCAGTTGGCCTTAGGGCATTAGGTGTTAAGACACCCCTTCGAGCTTAACGACTCGGGTTGCCGATGCTTTATTTTAGCTTAGAAACTTATGGATAGTGCAATGTTCAATCCCATTAAGCTTTCTCCTTAATCCATGTAGCGAGCTTTGGGCCAATAGCTCCCAAACCAGTTGGTATTAGGGTATTAGGTGTTAAGGCACCCCTCGGGCTTAATTGCTCGAATTAAGGAGGCTACAAGACCAAACTTATCCACCATTACTTTCTCTCTTTTTTTTCTTTCATTTTTCATTTTTTTCATTTTTTTTTAAACTTTCCCCTTCCTTTTGTTGTTATCCTAAACAAAACAAAAGAACTCAAATATTGCAATATTTCATTTCGCCACCCACAATCATACATCAAGGTATGTGTGTGTGTGAAGAAAGATTCATAGATACTTGCTTAATGAGCACATAAGCACACAATTTATTAAACGATAAGGTTGTGAGAGTTCATAGATTTGAATGATTCAAAGTGAAATGAATAATACCTCCTTGTTATAAAATTCAAAAATCAAGACTAAATAATATCAAATAAGTCTTCAAAAATACAAGAATAAAATGACAAATTGGTTAGAATGGGTTTCAAGAGTTCAAACTGGTCCTTTTTTTTTTTTTTTTTTTTTTTTTTCCTCTACTCTGCCATTCCTGACACAGAATGCGTCTCAAGAGGATTTGAACTCCTTACACCGCACTCTGAATCTAATTACTAACTCGCTTTTTTTTTTGCAAGAAAAAGGAAAATTCAAGACACACTTATGTCTACTATCCTTCCCCCCCAACCAAATGAAACATTGTCCTCAATGTTTAATGTAGAGAGATAAAGTATAGGAGACATTACCTGAAGCTTCTGTTATTCAAGAGAGATGACCTGAAAGACTCAAAAAAAAGAACATGCTAAAAGTAAAGTAAAATAAAATAAGGGACAAGAAAAAATTACAAACGGAGATTCAAATCCAATTTGCACTTTTTGTTTTGCCCTCCTGCCCAATTAATTTGAGTAGTAGCTGGGTCAGGTTCATACTCAACTTCTTGTAATTTGTCAAGTAGCTCACCAGCAGAAGTGGCAGAAATAAGGATCTTTCTCGCTGAATGAGGGATAAAATTCTGTTCCACAGCTGCATCAACAAAACTTATCAAAGGATCAAAGAAATTTTTGACATTCAACAAACCTATGGGGTTTTGATGGAGATTCAGTTGGGCCCAAGAGGCAATTTGAAAAATTTCTTCAAGAGTGCCAAAGCAAATCTTCCTCTGGTTTACGCAGAAAATCCAGAAACGGCTAAAACACCTTCTATGAGTTGGGGATATGCTTCCCATCCATTTTTCTTATAAACTGGCAAACGGGGTCGTTTTGAGTCAGATTCCCAAGACTATAGCGTTCCTGCTCATCTCGGAATTGTGTCCACAAATTAAAAATTTCACGCTGTACAAGTCCACAAGAATGCGTCTCAAGAGTCACTCGGATATCATCCAAAGACTCCCTACTCAGTCCATTCTTGAGAACTGTAGTTTATCCTCTCGATTGTAGACAAATATCCCAAGGACGTGGCAACGGCTGGTTACAAGTCCATCTTGCCACATCTAGTACAAATTGTAACCTTTTTGCTCTTCCTTTTTGGAGTAAGAGCGTTTTTCCCATACCTGGCATGTGAACACAAGATTATCTGAAAAATTCATAGGAAAATCGAACCTTGCTTCAATTAACCATCTTAAATAAGCAGGGAATACCTTTTACGCATCAACAACCTTAGTTTTCGCCCGGGAGCTTTATAATTTTAAGCAAATCATTTTGAGGAAGAGAGGGAAAATGTTTGGTGCAATTTTGAGAGAATGTTAATCCATGTGAAGACAATATGAGAGAGAGAGAAGAGGAAGAAAAATGGATGCAAAGGTGAGGCAACAGTTTTTAGGGAAACTGAACAAACCGACTTTAATGTCACGGAGTACCGTATCCGCCACTTGACCGTGAAAAATCAATCCTTAAAAAGGATCGATTAAAGCAATGGACTCTTCGTTTTGGGCAAAATTTTTAAAGAATGGTTTTAACCGTTGTTCATTAACTTTAAACACATTACCATTCTTTGGGTTCTCAATTTCAACTGCTCAATGAGGGAAAACATTTTTAACAATAAAAGGCCCAGTCCAACGAGACCGAAGTTTACCAGGAAACAAATACAATCTTGAATCATACAAAAGAACTTTTTGTGAAGGTTCAAAAGATTTTCTAACAATGGATTTGTTATGAAAAACCTTAATTTTTTCTTTGTAGATTTTAGAATTTTCATAAGCCTCATTCATGATTTCTTCAAGTTCACTCAGTTAGAGTTTACGTAATTTGCAAGCATCATTCAAATTTGTGTTGAATGTTTTAATGGCCCAATAAGCTTTATGCTCAAATTCCACAGGCAAGTGACAAGGTTTTCCATAAACTAGTCTATAAGGAGACATTCCTAATGATGTTTTAAAAGCATTTCGGTAAGCCCAAAGTGCATCACTAAGTCTTAAAGACCAATCTTTACGATTTGGGTTAACCGTTTTTTATAGGATCTGTTTTATCTCCCTATTAGCTAATTCAACTTGTCCACTTGTTTGTGGGTGATAAGCTGTAGAAATTTTATGGGTTATTCCATATTTCTTCATTAAGGTTTCAAATGATTTATTACAAAAATGCGTACCCCCATCACTAATAATGGCTCGAGGAATTCCAAATCTACTCAAGATATTCTCTTTCAAGAATTTGACAACTGTTTTGTGGTCATTGTTTCGACATGGAGTTGCCTCAACCCATTTTGAAACATAGTCTAATGCAACAAGGATATACACAAAACCAAATGACGGTGGAAAGGGTCCCATAAAATCAATACCCCAACATTCAAAGATTTCAACGATAAGAATGGGATTCAACGGCATCATGTTTCTTTTTGAAATAGATCCCAATTTTTGACAATTTTCACACGTTTTGCAAAATGCATGTGCATCTTTAAATAAGGTGGGCCAATAAAATCCACATTGTAAGATTTTAGCAGTTGTTTTTCTAGATGAAAAATGTCCTCCACATGCTTCAGAATGACAAAAGTTAATGACCCTACTTACCTCATTGTCGGGTATGCATCTTCTCATTATTTGGTCTGGACAATATTTGAACAGATATGGGTCATCCCAGTAAAAATTTTTCACCTCGGTTAAAAATTTTCTTTTGTCTTGAGCTTTCCAATGAGGTGGCATTTTCCCTGTCGCAAGAAAATTTACAATATTAGCAAACAAGGTACAGTAGCAACGGAAAATAAAAATTCATCAGGAAAAGAATCATTGATAGGTGAAGTTTCAATTAATGTCTCTGTCGTTAGTCTTGAAAGATGATCAGCAACGACATTTTCGGCTCCTTTCTTATCCTTTATTATGATGTTGAATTCTTGGAGCAATAAGATCCACCGTATCAATCTAGGTTTTGCATCCTGTTTAGACATTAAATATCTCACAGCTGCGTGGTCAGTGTAAACAATTGTTGGAGAGCCAATTAAATAAGAACAAAATTTGTCCAATGCAAATACTACTGCAAGTAGTTCTTTTTCAGTTGTTGTGTAATTCATTTTGTGCATCATTTAAAGTCCTACTTGTATAGTATATCACATAAGGCTTACCTTTTTCTTTATCCTAAGGACAAGCAAACGCATAGTCGCTTTGCATCACACAATCAATTCAAAAAGGCAATGACCATAGGAGATTGCATAATTGGAGCAGTTGTTAAAAGTCCAATTAATGTATCAAAGGCATTTGACACCTTGAGTTCGACATTAAAAAAGGAAATCTTTTATTAAGAGGTTACAAGAGTTTAGATATAGCACTCGAAAGTCTTATGAACCTCCTATAAAATCCAGCATGCCCTAAGAATGAACGAACCTCTTTAACTGTTTTTGGTGGAGGCAAATGGGAAATTAATTCCACTTTGGCTTTATCCACTTCAATTCCCTTAGAAGACACCACATGACCTAAGACAATTCCTGAAGTGACCATATAATGACATTTTTCCCAATTCAAAATAAGACCTTTTTCTACACAACTTTTTAGGACTTTTTCTAAATTTTCAAGACAATTATCAAAAGAGTTTCCAAAGACAGTTAAATCATCCATGAAAACTTCTAAACAAAGCTCAACCATGTCACTGAAAATGCTTAACATGCATCTTTGAAAAGTGGCTGGGGCATTACAAAGTCCAAAAGGCATTCTCCTAAATGCAAAAGTGCAAAAGGGGCACGTGAATGTGGTCTTTTCTTGGTCTTCAAGTGCAATGGGGATTTGATAGTAGCCTGAGTATCCATCAAGAAAGCAGTAGTAGGGGTTTCCTGCTACTCTTTCAAGAATTTGGTCAAGGAAGGGTAAGGGAAAATGGTCTTTTCTAGTGAAGCATTTAATTTTCTATAATCAATGCACATCCTCCAACTAGATGAGACACGAGTTGGCAATAATTCACCCTTTTCATTTTTAACCACTGTAATGCCAGATTTTTTAGGTACTACTTGTGTAGGGCTTACCCACTTACTATCAGAAATAGGATAAATAATTCCCACATCAAGTAGTTTGAGAACTTCAGCCCTAATGACCTCTTTCATGTGTGGATTTAATCTCCTTTGAGGTTGTTGAGATGTTTTGGCATTTTCCTCTAAATGTATTCTATGTGTGCAGATTAAAGGGTTAATGCCTTTTATATCTTTTAAAGTCCACCCAATTGCATTTTTATACCTTTTAAGCACTTCTATCAACTTACCTTGTTGCTCGCATGTGAGGGATGAAGAAATTACCACCGGATATGTCTGATTCTCCCCAAGATATACATATTTCAGTCCTTCAGGTAAGGGCTTTAATTCTAGCTTGGGAGCTTCATCTTCCTTGCTTTCATTCATCTGCCCCAATTCTTCAAATCTTGATTTTGAGCCTTTTTCCAACACCTCTGCACAATCCAGTAAAGAACACATATTAGAAAGATCTTGTTCTAGTTCCATACTTGATTCTAACGAATTTACTAAACAAGTTTCCAAAGGGTCAGAAGAACTCCCTTTTTGGATGTGATCTTCCACATAGATTCGATAATATTAGGCTCATCAATTGTATCTTCTTTCTTCTGTGCGTTGTTTTGCAGATGATTGTGAAATACATTTAGTTTCCAATGTCCAGGTTCCCAAAGGATAGCGTCATGACTCCATTCCTGCAATTAATCAAAGCATTAGAGGTAGCTAGAAATGGACGCCCTAAAATGACAGGAATTGAATTACATACTTCCACTGGTTGGGTGTCCAAGACAATAAAATCCACTGGGTAAATGAATTTATCGACTTGAACTAACACATCTTCTACTACTCTCTTGGTACTTTAATTGATCTATCAGCAAGCAAAAGAGTCACAGAAGTCGGTTTTAACTCACCTAAATTGAGTTTCTGAAAAACCGAATATGGAAGCAAATTCACACTAGCACCAAGATCAAGTAAAGCTTGTTCAATTTTATGTCTCCAATAACACATGAAATTGTAGGACAACCTGGATCCTTATATTTCACTGTATTATTATTTTGAAGAATAGCACTTACTTGCTCGGCTAGAAAGGCCTTCTTTTTCACATTTAGTTTCTTTTTACAGTGCACAAGTCCTTCAAAAATTTTGCATAAGAAGGTACCTGTTTGATCACATCAAGCAAGGGAATGTTGACCTTTACCTGTTTGAAAATTTCAAAGATTTCAGAATTGTGAGTTGGCTTCTTTTGTGTGGCTAATGCTTGAGGAAATGGAGGCACAGAGGAGGATTTGGTTTCCTCTTCGCTAGGTGTTGGTTTGGCAACCTCTTCCCTGCCCTTTAGAGATCTATTCTTCTTCTTTCTCACAAAGGTTAGGAAATATGTTTTTTTCCAACAACCTTTACTCATTCCGAGGGGTCATGAGCTGACACATTTGCGCGTGTGGTCTGAAATAATGGTTTAGTTTTTGAACTCCCTCATTTTGAGTTTGATGACCTTGGGAATTTTGCAATGTTTTGAGAGAGGAAATTTTTTTCCTTGCTGCCTTGGGTGCTTGGAATGTGTTTAAGATGCAAAAAATTTTGGGGCAGACAAAGTTTCTGCAAAAGTTGCTATTGTTTGAGTCAGGTTGTGGCTATTAAAAGTCCTGCTTTGTAATGACATAATGCAATGTTTTAAGGTCATATCCTAAGGAGGAGTTGGAGCATATGGCATTTATCAATAATTTGAAAATTTTGTTGTGCTCTTAAAAGTGTGGATTATGTTGATGGATTTGTGGCATGCATTGTGCATTTTCGCAGCTAAAATTTGGATGATTTCTCCAACCAGGATTGTAGGTTTGTGAATATGGATTGTGATTTGGCCTTTTGAAAGTGTTCAAGGCATTGGCTTCTTCATGGAGACATTCCCTAAAGGCAGTCAAAGTTGGGCAATCATCAGTAGAATGGTCATTGTCATCACAGATGTTACAGACATTTTCTTGAATAGATTTCAATTGACCACTTTTTTTCATCTCTAAAGCCTCAACTTATTCAGCTAAGGGATGCAAATTTGGCTTGAAGCATTCATGTCTTACCCTAAGGTTGTAAATGCCTCATTGGATGTCGAGGTTGGGGCCTTGCCTGGTATCTTATTCTTTGTCCCTGTCCCAATTTTGTGCCTTTTCTGCCAAGGAATCTAGGAAGTCAAGTGCTTCCTCAGGGTCTTTTTCTTAAAATTCTCCATTACACATTAATTCCACTAGTTGCCTATCTTGAGGTGTTAACCCTTCATAGAAATGTGCAACTATTCTCCAAGTTTCAAACCCATTGTGAGGACAGGTATTAAGTAGTTCCTTATACCTATCCCAACATTGGTAAAGGGTTTCTCCTTGTTTTTTAGAGAAATCAGAAATTTGTCTTTTAAGAGAATTTTTTCTATGGGTAGGAAAAAATTTTTTCAAGAATTGTTGTTTCATCTCATCCCATGAACTGATGGAATTCGACCTCAAATTTTGTAGCCATGTTCTAGCTTTATCTTTTAAAGAAAAAGGAAAAAGCTTTAATCTAATGGTGTTTATGCTACTATTTGGGTCAGTGTAGGAGCTACATACCTCTTCAAAGAGTTTCAATTGCGAATATGGGTTCTCCATGTCAAGGCCATGAAAAGTGAGTAGAAGTCGAGCAAAACTTGGTTTGAAATTGAAATGGATTGAATCTGGAGGAGAAACTACACAAGATGGTGCACTAGTCCTTACCGGATTCATGTAGTCTTTGAGGGTTCTTCGGTGGTTTTGATCATTTTGTTGCGAACGGTTGTCCCCTTCATCCGTGAATATTTCCTCATGATTGTCGGCCATGTTTTCTAAGGAAGATGATGTTTTTTTCTAACAAGTCTCCCACTAGTATGTATCGTGACCAATTTTCGATATGCAAGAAAAGAGAGAAGAAAAGAGAGGAAAGATGAACAAAAAAACTAAAAAAGTTAGAGTGCTAAGATGAGAGGAAAGAGAATACTTACAATTTTGCACGCCAATTTTTACCTTCCCCGGCCAACAGCGCAAAGAACTCTGACACAATCCGAAAAAGTGGATTGATCTCCAAGTATGGAGTATCGAAGTAATAAACCCCGGTGAGACCGAGGTCGATCCACGAGGAAGGGGATTTTAACGTTACAAATTATAAGATAAGCAAATATGCTATGAATAATTCAAAAAAATGACAAGATAATATCAATAAATATGTAAGATGGTAGGCGGTATTACCGACCATTCAAATATAAAACAAAAAGCAAGAGGAGGTAAAACCATCAATGGAAATAGGTGGTATAACCGACCATAGTAAATTAAAGAACAATTTCATAAGGTGGTAGAACCTACCATAGTAAATAAAATAAAAAGTTCATAAACAATAGAATATTTAAAATACAAGATGAATTAACACAATAACAATGAAGGCTAAGGTTAGGGGATCCGCCCTTGATATTTCAAATAAGGATAATTAACCCATTTTAGTTATATGAATTATATTTTTTTCATTACCAATATTTATACCACTTCTTGTAAATGGGTTCAAGCATCCAATGTGCCAATCACTATATGTCTACAACAAATCAAGGTTCCTAACTAGACTTGTGTCGGTAAGGAAGAACCATACAACATCTAGGAAGGATCCAAGCATTTGATGTGCCAAAGATTGTCAACAATGGATCAAGACCTCCACTTTACGAGTGGTGTCAAGATTGATTAAGAAATTAATATAAATCATATTGAATAAACATCATAAGATTAAGATTATTAATCACATATTAAGGGTTAGAGAATCCTTATTCTCATATCAAGGGTTTCACCCTTTCACCTTAGCAAAAGAGAAATTAGAAGAACATTAATATAGAAAGAAAATAAAATGCAAGAAAAAGGAAATTCATTAATAACATAAACACACAAAACACAATACAAGATCCTAACCAAAGCCAAAATGTTCCAGCCAAGGCCAAGATGCCCTAATGGGTCACAAGGCACCTCTATTTATAGATACATCCAGGGGCAAACCTGTCAAATTACAAGGGCATAATTGTCAAATATTAGTTGTAAATATCTTTGACAATTGGGATCATTAGGCACCGACTTTGACCATCCATTTTGACATCGAAATGTTGTGAATTTTAATCACATGTCTTCATCAAAGTTGTAGATATTTCTCTTAGCTTTCTAGAACATATTGATTTGCACAATTTGGATACGTATTTTGAGAGATACAGTCCAAATACTGAGGCCTGGTCAGACTGGGCCGAGACTGTAGATGGGTTCATTTTAAGCCCAATTTTGGTCCACTAAGAGCCCGAATTTGATGATACTTGTGAAATATAATCTTGTAGACAATTGAATCAGCTTTCCAAAACATTAAGATTTGCACCATTCTGATCTATAAATAGAAAGTTATGCCCATTTTACCAAACCTATAACAAAACCAAAATTAAGAGGAATTAATTCCAAAGATACAAATGCTACAAATATGCTTAAGTTGAGGAATTTAATGACACTATTAATGCAATATGATGAACTAAACTCTTATTAAACATGCATATTTAAGTGTTCATCACCGCCTAACCCTTTATGGCTTATTTTCGAAAATTTTTATTATAGACCTTCCTTTTTAGTTTTGTTTCTTCATTTCTCATCTTTACCCCTCTCCTGTATAAACCCCCCATTCCCTCACTTTGTAGGAATCAAATACAATCATCTTTTCTCCCTCTTGAAGAAACGCTCGAGAATTTGAGGAGTCTTTTTTAGTATGATGATTTTAGGTATTTTATTGCTCTAAACTTAGAAAGGGTATGTCTTGAGAGCAGATTTCTCTCCTCCCTCCTATTTTCCCTTTTATTTTTTCTTACTTAGAAGAAGCATGTTTAGGATTTAATTTTATGCTTATGAGCATGCTAGAGTTATTATGAATTATTCTAACCCTATTTATTTTGCAATATGGATAAGCGTGTCGAGGTAAGTCTACAATCCCTCCTTTATTAGAATCATGCTTAGGAGTTTATTTTCTTCGCGAATGCTTAGAAACATGCCTAGGAGTACAAGTTTAGAATCATGCTTAAGAGTGCTTGATTAGAATCATGCTAGGATAATTTATTCGCTTTGTTGAATATTAGGAAATAACATAGAATAGGTGAGACTTACCGTTTTGCCCTTGAATATCTTGTTGGATGATGATTGCTTGAATTAGGCTAGAATATGTCATGATTACTATGTTTAGGCTAGAATATGCCATGAATGACATGTTAGGCTAGAAATGTCATGATAATTGATGTAAATTATGCTAGGATAAGCAATAGGTAGAATTGCCATGATAGAACTTATCAAAATCTAGGATAGAAAGTCATGGTACCAAATAAGAAGTGTAATTGTGTGATACCATGAAGTAATGGTGGACTCACATTGATGGTGAGGGACCATTACTTAGAATGAACGTTCAAACACATTATATATGGAATATTTCATTATTTTATTGTTAAGAACAAATGTTGTAATCCTCTCCCCTTCCCCCATGTATGATGGAAATGTAATCTATTCTCCTCCCTTTTTTTTTTGTATGAATATACAATTGTTTCGATTAACTAATCATCTCACATGTCTAAAGAAGAAAAAAACGAAAAAGTGTGCATAAAACGAACCACTTAAGCAGATTAAGTAACAACATGAGCTATTTTTTATTTGGTATTTCCCAAGTGAAGGTCG